>CM077161.1:149917125-150143225 GCA_039583875.1 Platanthera guangdongensis | reverse complement strand
TTTTAAAAAAAAATTTTTTTAAAATTTAGAAGTTGAACAACACGAGATCAAAGTGTGATGAAGAATCTATAACAAGTAAATTTGATGAGTTTCTCCTTGTTGAAGAAGCTACATTAAATTTGATGAAGGTAAAAAGATGAAGAGTTCTTGCCTCCACAAAGTTTGGATGATGATGAAATCCTTGGAGACAAAGAGAAAGAAAAAGGAGTCTAACACACAAACAAGAAGAAGAAGAGCAAGAATACGTGCCTCCAAGCGAACTAAGATTCTCAAAACATCATCCCAAGATTTGGTTATTGGAGAACCGTAAGAGGGGTAAGTACTTGTTCATCCTTACGTGAGTTATTCTCTAATATGTGCTTTATTTCTGACATAGAACCTAAAAGCGTTGAAGCTGCTTTAAATGATAATTCTTGGTTTTAGCTATGAATGACGAGCGTAATCAATTGAACGCGATAAGTTTGGAAGTTCGTAGAAAGACCGTAAATCATCATGTTGTAGGGGTTAAGTGGATTTTTAAAAATAAAAGATAGTGAATCAAGGTCACTAGAACAAAGCTAGACTCGTAGCAAAGGTTATTCACAAATAGAAGGAATAGATTTTGATGAAACCTTTGCACCCATAGCACGTTTAGAAATAGTTAGAATATTTCTTGCATTTGCTAGTTTTAAAAGTTTAAATTATTTCAAATGGATGTTAAAACTGTCTTTCTTAATGAGCATATATAAGGAGGAGATTTATGTAGAACACAAGAAAGAACAGACTTTTAGCCACGGCAGATTGCCGTGGCTAAAAGTCTAAAACCGTGGCTAAAATATTTTAGCCACGGCCTACGCACGACAAATGGGTGTAGGCAATGCGAGCGTGACCAATAGTATTAGCCACGCTAAAACCGTGGCAAATAGTTTTAGCTACGAATCTAGCCATGAATTAAAATTGTGGCTAAATGACCTGTTTTCAGCAATTAGGCACAGTTCAATTGTCGGGGCTAAAAGCTTCTTCTTTGCCACGGTTCAATTGTCGTAGCTAAAGGGCCTGTAACAAACGATAATTCCTCACATAAAAAAAGATTCTGCCGGACGGCCCGCCACCCGCCGCCCGCCCGTGCGGCCGCCCGCCGCCGCCGCTCGCGGAGCCCAGCTTAATTCAAAACATTTATTGCGGAATGGGCAATATAAACCCGAAATGATGTTCTAATTTGGCGGTGTGAGACTAAAAATACCCTTTTTTGCCACGAATTAAAATCTGTGGCTAATACTAGTTTATTAGCCACAAAATAGGCAAACCGTGACAAAAACTTTTTTTATTTGCCACAAATTAGATATTTGTGGCCAATACTAACTTATTAGCCACAAAATATGTATCGTTGCTAATACTTCATTATTAGCCATGGTTTTCCCCCGTGGCAAAAAAAACCGTGGGTAAAGGTCATTTTTCTAGTAGTGACAACCTACAGGCTTTGTTAATGTTAGATTTTCTGATCATGTTTTTAAATTAGAAAAAGCCATTTATGGTTTGAAACAAGCACCCCGAGCATGGTATGATAGATTGACTATTTATATATTAAAGAATGATTACAAAATGGGCAGTGCTGATTGTACTTCATTTGTTAAAATTATTAATGATGATCTTATCGTTTTACAAATATATGTAGATGATATTATTTTGGATACATAAATGAAAAATTATGTGAAAGTGTTATTGAAATTATGAAAATGAATTTGAAATGAGCATGGTAGGCGAACTCACTTATTTTCTTGGTTTTCAAATTACTCAAAAGCATGATGGAATTTTTATTTGTCAATCTAAATATATTCATGTTGTTTTAAAAAGATTTGAGTTTGAAAATCTAAAACAAGAAAATACCCCCATGTGTGTCTCATTAAAGTTAGGAAAGGATGAAAATGGAATATCCATAGATCAAATACTTTATAGAGAAATGATAGGATCATTATTGTATTTGACCGCCTCTAGGCCTAACATTATGTTCGCTGAATGTTTATGTGCTAGATTTCAAGCTAATCCCAAAGAGTCTCATTTATAAGTAGTTAAACACATTTTTAGATATTTTATTGGCACATCTAAATTAGGTTTGTGGTATCCTCATAACGAAACATTTATATTACATGGCTTTTCTGATTCTGATTATGCTGGTTGTTCATTAGATCGTAAAAGCACCAGTGCCAACTGTCACTTTCTTGGCCCTTCACTTATCTCATGTTCGAGTAGGAAACAAAATTCTGTTGCCTTATCCACCACTGAGGCTGAGTACATGGAACTAGGAAGTTGTTGTGCACAAGCTTTATGGATGAAGAAAACTTTAGAAGACTTTGCAATAGTTCATGAAACAATTGAATTAAAGTGTGATAATAAAAGTACAATTGACTTAACATATAATCTGGTTCATCATTCTAGGTTCAAACACATTGACGTACGCCACCATTTCATAATAGACCACATAAAGCAAAATACGATCAAAGTCAGTTTTATAAGCACTGATTCACAACTTGCGTATATTTTCACGAAACCACTTCCAGATTCCTATTTTTCATTGTTAAGATTAGAACTAGGAATCCTAGAAATTTCAAACTAATAAATTGCCATAGCAAGCCAAAAAAGGAAAATAATTAAATTGCTAAAAACATGAACATTAAACGAAAATAAAACTACATGAATAGGTCTTAGGTTTTCGCCAGCTTCCGCTCCGACTTCCGCGACCTGGCTTCAGGAAAAAGTGCTAGTTTTGATGTCTTTGACTGAATGCGCCCGGTTTTATATTTTTTACACTATCGCCGATCGGCGATACCCGGTATCACCCGACGACAGTGAAAATTCACTATTCCTCCAATTTTTCTTCGTGACTCATATTTAGGCATGGTGTAATGTTTTTTTGAGTTCCCAATAGTTTGGTTCCATAGTTCAACATTCTTATATCCGTTCTACATACTTACGTGCTAGTGTTCTTACACTCGTGAAATTGTTTTCGCATGCCTCTAAGTATGAGAATTTTTTAGTTATGATAATGTTTTTTCACTCACGGTTGTGCAAATCTTCATATGCATTCATCTTACTATATGTGTGAATTGTGAATATTCTACCATAACCACTAGTGTTGCATGTTCATGCTAATGCTTCATCCGAGTTTGTACAATGCACCACTAATATTTAATTATCCTGTATGCTCTCACAAGTGAATTCAGACTCCTTTGTTTAGCCAAAGAAAAATGTGATAAACAATTGTATGATCCCAATAGTGCAAACCTTTGGTGATATGTTTCACACAAAACAAAAAAAAAACAAATACTATAGGGCTGACAAGGAGCCTCCACCAAGCACTAGTTTTCCTCCTGATAAGTCTTCATAAACATTATGAGGTTGAACACCTTGGAAAGAATTTTAAAGTGTCTTGTGCAAATCTTCAACTGGATAATTTTTTTATTGTGTGCTCTGAACTCTTGGGTACGAGTATAGCTCTGCATGTCCAACTCTATGTTATGTTGTTTTTTAACATTCCCGTGTTCATGTATTTGTAAGAGTCTGCATAAGTGTTTCTGACATCATATCACATGTACACAACATTATCCTCTCTAAACGTTCTTCTTATGAGAATTGGACAGAAAACTTTTTACAAAATATTATTCACTAGTGTATGTATTTGTGATATAGTTCGTTGAACATTACCAATGTTAGTATTTACTCATTTCTTTCTTTATTATACATTGCTCATCTGTCCTATCCAGAGTTTCTCCTTTGTGTTTTTCCTTCTTTCGCTTTCGCCACACTCATATCTATCTTTTGAAAATACCAAAGGGGGAGAGAATTTTCAAAGGAAATCACTTATATATACTCATAAGCATTTTCATATACACTCATAATCCTTATAATTAACAACCATGACAATGTGGTATCAATTTAGGGGGAGATCACATGTAGGGGGAATGTTTCATCCAAGAGCAATTTGTGCACATACACATGCTTTGTCTTGATACTCAAATTAGAAGGACCTTTTAACATTCATGATTTCTTTCTTAATGGATTTGTTATTATCAAAAAGAAGAGATTGTTGGAGCATGCCTTCCACGCTTCCTGGTTTGCTAATAACAAATCTTGTTTGTATTTGATTTTTGGGTATTTTTGGTGTGCAAATAACGCGGGTCTATATCTAATATCTTTTTGGTGCTGAATCAGATCAGAATTGAGCTCGGGAGATATCGCTAGGCGATATTGAGTATCGCCGACAGGCGATAGCGCCACTCGACGCATTTCCGTTCGACGCTCGACGAAAACGTGGCCTCCGTTACATCGCTATCGCCAAACGGCGATATCCAGTATTGTCAGGTGATAGTGCACTATTCGGCGCTCGCCGTAGGTACGATGCGAAAATGAGGAGTTCATGGGCCACATGGCAGCGGTTACCGCTATCGCCAGGTGGCGATACCCAGTATCGCCAGGAGATAGTGCCAGAATATAAAAGCCATTCATTTCTTGTGGAAATCACGAATTTGATTACCTAGAGTGTACTTTCCTGCATAGACGATTCAGAGAGCTCTAGATCTTAGAGATACTCCATACTCTCAAGAAGGCCAAAACGCGGAAGATTGACGGCACGTTCGTAGCATTCGAAGCAACTCTAGCAAGGATTCGTCGGCATCTTCAGCGCATTGTTTTAAGGGAGTGTCTAGCCTAAAGTGTTCAATTTGTTTTTGTTCTTTGTTTTTCTCATTGTAATCGAGAGGGGAAATCAGCGCCTTGTGCGTGACGTCTAGGTCCTTGTGCGGCTTAGGAGAGAATTACCGCCTTGTGAGTGGCGTCCAAGTGCTTGTGCGGCTTAGGGAGAAATCATTACCTTGTGTGCAGCGTCTAGATCGTGGTTAGATCTAGGGAGAGGCTAGTAGCACGATCAAGGAAGATATATGCTTTATCCTGCCAGTTCTTGGTAGAAGAACTAGCGAAAACACAAATAAATTATTTATTTCATGAGTCTTTATCTCTAGCACTATAGAGACACATTGTATTCAATTTATCTCTTTTGAAATATATCATTGTTGTTTTTAGCTAGTATACATTTGCATTCTTCAATTATATTATTTTTATTCATCAAGTCAATTTGTCTCATTTTAAGAAAAAATTTAAAGAACCCTTATTCAACCCCCCCCCCCCTCTAAGGGCGCCGAACGATCCAATAGTGGGAGCCTAGCAGCGGAATCATCTCGAGGTGAGGCCTACTAACCCCTCCGAGAGATCAACCTGCCCTGGTAGCTAGTGGGAGCCTGACAGCAGAATCATCTTGAGTTGAGGCCCACTCTCCCCTCCGAGATATCAACCTGACCTGCCAGCTAGTGGGAGCCTGATAGCGAAATCATCTCGAGGTGAGGCCTACTCATCCCTCTGAGAGATCAATCTGCCCTGCCAGCTAGTGCGAGTTGGCAGCAGAATCATCTCGAGGTGAGTCCTACTCTCCCCTCCGAGAGATTAACCTGCCCTGCCAGCTAGTGGGAGCCTGGCAGAAGAATCGTCTCCAGGTGAAGCCTACTCACCCCTCCAAGAGATCAACTTGCTCTGCCAGCTTGTGGGAGCCTAACATCGAAATCATCTCGAGGTGAGGCCTACTCACCCCTCCGAGAGATCAACCTGCCCCGCCAGCTAGTAGGAGCCTGGCAGCAGAATCATCTCGAGGTGAGGCCTACTCACCCATCCGAGAGATCAACCTGCCCTGCCAGCTGTGGAAGCCTAGTAGTTGAATCATCTCGAGGTGAGGCCTACTCACCCCTCCGAGAGATCAACCTACCCTGCAAGCTAGTGGGAGCTGGGAAGCGGAATCATCTCGAGGTGAGGACTGCTCACCCCTCCGAGAGATCAACCTGCCCAGCCAGCTAGTGGGAGCCTGGCAGCGGAATCATCTCGAGATGAGGCCTCCTCAACCCTCCGAGAGATCAACCTGCCCTGCCAGCTAGTGGGATCCTAGCAGCGGAATCATCTTGAGGTGAGGCCTGCTCACCCCTCTGAGAGATCAACCTGCACTGCCAGCTAGTGGGAGCCTGACAGCGGAATCATCTCAAGGTGAGGTATACTCACCCCTCCGAGAGATCAACCTGCCCCGCTGTAACGCCCCGAAACTCAAAGGAGTGACGGGGGACATTTTGGGCCAGTTTTGGGTTCTGGCTGCAGGCACATGGCCTGGGACACGGGCGTGTCCCAGGGCGTGTCAAGCCTGTGTCGACACTAAGCCGGGAAGTCGACACTTTGGTCTCGACATTGTGTCGAGACTGGGCACACGGCCTGCGACACGGGCGTGTCGCAGGGCGTGTCGACCCGTGTCGACACTTAGCCGCGAAGTCGACACTCTGCATTCGACGAAGTGTCGAGATATGGCACACGGCCCGCGACACGGGCGTGTCGCAGGGCGTGTCAACCCGTGTCGACACTCGTCCCGGGAAGTCGACACTTTGGTCTCGACATTGTGTCGAGACAAGGCACACAGCCTAGGACACGGGCGTGTCCAAGGTCGTGTCATCAGGTCGACGATCTTCGCTCGACGAAGTGTCGAGTGTCGATACCGTGTACACGGCCTGGGGTCCAGGCGTGTTGAGGTGACACGGGTAAGGACACGGGCGTGTCCTAGAACCCGTGCAGTGCTCGGGTTGTTTTCGGGGAAAAATGATGGGGGTACACGGCTGGCCACACGGCCGTGTCAGGTGGAACACGGGCGTGTCAGCTCGAACACGGGTGTGTTCGATACCCGTGTGTTGTTCCAGGTGATTCGATTTTGATGACGAATGAGGCACACGGCCCTGGACACGGGCGTGTGCCAGGTCGTGTTCGGTTCAGATTGGGCATTTCAGTCCCGAATCAAAGCCGGTCGTTTCCTTATTTTGAGATCCAACGGCTGGGGGTTGTTCCTGAAGGGATATACCCGGGATTGGACTTAGAAACCCTCACTTTTCTTAAGTGTTATCTTTCTAAAACCTTAGAGAGAGAGGAGAGCCAAGGAAGGAAGAAGGATCTAGATCCGGCCATTGGAGGAGCTTTGAAGCTCCGAATCGCGAGCCGACTCCGGATCCATGGAGGCAAAGCTAGTGCGGTGCTTTTCATCCGCTTACTTTTCAATGGAGCCAAAGAGGAACGCTAGGGTAACGATCCTCATCTTGAGCATGTGTAGCTCTCCTTCTTTGCATAGGAAGCCCGCTCTCGCGAGTTTGCGGTGAGTTGGAGGCGTTCCTTCGGGTAGATATGTGAAGTCCCCGTTGTTTAGAGTCCGTAAGCGAGAACGGACATAGACATGATGTGTGAAGCCTACCCGGACGTGTTGGTCTGGATCGGTGATGTTGCATTGCATAATGCTGGAGAAGACTCCGTGCTATTGGTTGTTTTTCGGGTTTTCTACACGGTAGATTGCAACAGGGAGCCTTGGGGATTAACCCAAAGGTGCACCCGGAAAACTGGGCGGATGCGTGATCTTGCCAACTTGGTGGACTGAGAGCCAACTTGAACATAACCGAGTTATGTGAAATGTGATGGAAACGGGACTCGGTAGAAGTTTGACCTGCGCATATGGTTTAAATTACCGTTGCGGGAGCATATGGTTTAAATTACCGTTGCGTTGTGAGCACGGGTTAGATGGAACCGTACCCGCTCTATGTCGTTCAGATTAGAGCCGTTGGCATAGATGAGAGTCTTCGGCGGTCTATGGGTTTAATTACCATGACCCATGCCGGGAAGACAAAGTGCTCATTGATTGGCCGTCCAAAGGGATGGTGGTGAGCCGGCAGACTTAGACTGCGTTCACCGAGAATGTGCCCTGAGTGCACGGGGTGTGTGGCCGTATGAGCCTACGCCTGTGATGAAATGAATATTGTTATATTGCTCGCTTATGCTAATGAAATGCAGGGAAGGAGCATCGCCGCCCCGAGTTGGGGGCGGGATCGTTATAATTTGGTCAGCATTGCTGACCGTTGCCTTGTTTTGCCACCGTGCGGTGGTTTATTGCTTGCAGGTGCTGCTGGACCAAGCAGTCAGTAGCGGGCTAAAGCCTTTTTTGCGAAGCCGGCCCTCGAAGGCCCAAATGGAAGTGTTTACTGTTTTATTCATGTATGACCGACCTGCGTGCCGTGGTTTGTAAATCATGTAATATCAAGTGAAACGTTTTGTAAGGCCTTAAGACTTATGTTGGTATTTTATATACATTCCTATTTTGGTTAGTGGACATTCATGCTTTAATGCTGGGTTCTTTGTTACAACTTTTATAAACTGCTTCCGCTAGAATGCTCTGTGTAGGACGTTGAGATTGGTTGGATGGTTTTCATAAGTAACCACCTGGTCTGTCTGTGGCATACGGCGTCGGGCCCCGGCCGGACCTACTACTATATGCTATGTGACGGATAGGGGGCGTTACAATTTGGTATCAGACTACTGGTTTTGGTAGGGCTTAAGCTGAATTCGTGGCCGAATTCTTTTTAAGGGGTGGTGAGCACATTGTCTGCGTCATCGTTATAACGGTAAAAGAACCCATGAATGTCCACTTAGGAATGAAAATACTCGTGTTTGAGGAACCTGCGTGTTCCTATAATTGTTGTTTGCAATTTTATTTGGTCTATTAACGGTGTTTTGTACCACTATAGGTGACCAGAAGTGGTGTTGGGCCGTCAGAACGCCGAGTTTCTGAGGCTAGTAGTGCACCGGATGTTGCTCCCGCAACACCTCTATCGGCTGAGAACATACGATTGGTGGCTGAAGCGGTGTTGGCCGTGATAAATGCGCAGCCTGCAAGGCAAACGCAGCAGCCCGCTCCTGTGATGGAGCAAGAACCTCTTCAAGAGGCTGAGCCGAGGAGAGTGGAGCAAGTGGTTGTGGAACCGGTGGTGCCAAGGAGGGCAACTGAGAGGCAGCTTAAGCATGTTATGAGCTTTAACCCTCCGTTATTCTCGGGGTTGGGAACCCCATCTCAGGCTGAAGACTAGCTCTTCAGGGTGAAGAGATTCATGATAGCAATGGAGACGGAGGAGTGGCAAATGACCACCATCGCTACGTTCCTTCTAGACGGTGAAGCAAGGATGTGGTGGGAAGGATTGGAGCTGCACTTACTGAGAGGTAGGCAACTTGGTGATGTCTCGATGGAGGAGTTCTCGAGATTGTTCTTGGCTAGATACCGCCCTTCGACGTAGAAGATAACGTTGGAGAATGAGTTTCTGAAGTTTGTTCAGGGTGAGAAGAGCGTGGATCAATATCTCCACGAGTTTACTCGTTTGAGTCGATATGCTAGCTCCACCATCGTGGATGAGGAATGCAAGACTAATCGATTCTACGAAGGCTTGAGAGATGAGTTGAGATTACTACTCTCGGGGCCGATGACGCAGGGTTTCTTAACCTTGGTCAACACGGCACGGTCCTTGGAGAAGGACATGAAGAATGTACAAGCAAAGAAAAGCTTGGGTGAGAAGAAATCTGGGTTCAAAGCGCCGACTACTTCAAAATCTGGCTATCAAAGATTCTTTAAGAAGCATAGGACTTCGGGTCCAGCTCCTTCTGGTGCTTCTGGGGCGACTACGAGTCGGACCCCGGGCGCGTGTTTTACTTGTGGAAAGACGGGGCACTTTGCCCGTGACTGTTGGAGCGGACGTCCTAAGTCCGAGAGAAAGCCGGGAGCTACTTATGAAGAGAAGGGCAAGGCGGTGGAGTCGACCGCATCTCATTATGCTCCGGCCCAACCAAGGGTCTATAATCTTGGCCAACAGGAGGCCATCAAACAGGCTGATGTGGTGACAGGTACGGTTTAATTTATAGCAAGTCAATTTCCTTAAATACTTGTTATGCACATGTTACCTTACCACTGCTTGTTTAGGATTTGTATTGATTTGTGAAAATACGGCACGAGCACTCTTCGATACGGGAGCTTCACACTCCTTCTTGTCCGAAGGATTTATATCACGCATCGGAGTCCCTTCTTCGATGGCGAAGGATAAGTTGGATGTATTGTTGCCCAATGGGTGTTCGATGTGAGCGGATAGGATCTGCGATGTTAAGATTCGTATTGGGGATCAGGAGTTCGACCTGCAGGCGTCTTTACTTCCGTTGGTACTGGAGTTCGACGTTATATTTGGCATGGACTGGCTCTCGGAGCAGCAGGCCCATATAGATTGTGGTAGCAAGGAAGTCAAGCTGGGAGCAAGTCGTGAGACGACTTTTACGGGCTTAAAGGGGTCGAGCAAGACGTTGATGTCTGCTCTTCAGGTGGTAAAGGCGGTTCGTGCCGGTGCAGAACTGTTCTTTACACTAGTGGAGGTTGCAAAGCCGAAGCCCGCGTTGGATTGTATTTCAGTGGTATCGGAATACCCTGATGTGTTCCCCGCAGATCTTCCTGGAGCCCCGCCTCAACGAGAGATAGATTTTACGATAGAGCTAGTGTCAGGTGCAAAGCCTGTGTCACGATCTCCTTATCAGCTAGCGCCTAAGGAAATGGCGGAGCTGAAAGTTCAACTACAAGAGTTGTTGGAGCAGGGGTATGTGCGCCCGAGTTCTTCACCTTGGAGCGCACCGGTCCTCTTTGTTAAGAAGAAGGACGGAAGCTTGAGGCTATGTATTGATTATCGGGAGCTCAACAAGTTGACAAAGAAGAACAAGTACCTGATCCCCCGGATTGATGATCTTTTTGATCAGTTAGTCGGGTCGACGGTGTACTCGAAGTTGGATCTCAAGGCTGGGTACTATCAGCTGCGAATAAGGGAGAGTGATATCCCGAAGACAGCGTTTAGTACGAGATACAGGCATTATGAGTTTACGGTCATGCCGTTTGGGCTGACTAATGCGCCGTCAGTGTTCATGCATTTGATGAACAGGACTTTCAGGGAGTACTTGGACCATTTCGTGATCGTCTTCATCGACGATATTTTGGTGTACTCGCAAAGTGAGGAAGATCACTTCAAGCATCTTCATTTGGTATTGGAGACGCTAAGGAGAAATCAGTTGTATGCCAAGTTCTCGAAGTGCGAGTTTTGGCTATCCTCGGTGGCGTTCCTCGGGCATATAGTAAGTGGAGAGGGTATTGCTGTGGATCCGGCGAAGATTGTTGCGATACGGGAGTGGCCTGAGCTTGTTACGGTAGCGGAAGTCCGGAGTTTTCTGGGGCTTGCCGGCTATTATAGGCGCTTCGTAGAGAACTTCTCGCGGATAGCGTTACCTCTCACTACTTTGACGAGGAAGGAGCATAAGTTCGTTTGGACGCCGGAGTGCGCACGAGCTTTTGAGGAGTTGACGTGTCGGTTGACCACAGCGCCTGTGCTGAGTTCGCCATGTGGGACCGAAGGCTATGAGATTTATAGCGATGCTTCGGGCAGCAGTTTGGGTTGCGTACTACTGCAACATGGGAGTGTAATAGCTTATGGCTCGAGACAGCTAAAAGTGCATGAAAGGAACTATCCGGTCCATGACTTGGAGTTAGCGGCCGTGATTTTCGCCTTGAAGTTGTGGAGACACTATTTGTACGGTGTGAAGATTGATATCTACACCGATCACAAGAGCCTGAAGTATCTTATTGATCAGAAAGATCTGAATATGCGGCAGCATAGATGGATGGAGTTCTTGGGGGACTATACATTCAAGATCCACTACGTGCCTGGTAAGGGTAATGCGGTTGCGGACGTGTTGAGTCGCCGAGCCCCAGCTCAAGCCAATTGGCTATCGGTGCATGATGAGCGGTTGGTGAGGGAGTTGGAGGCGTTGGAGATTGTTTGTGTGGATAGGCAATCAGGTGCTGAAGCAGTTCTGAATTGGACTGAAGTCCAATATGACCTGGCTGATCGTATTCGGCAGGCTTTGGATATAGATGCTCATATGAAGCAGTTCATGGTAGAGGCTCTGGATGGGTCAAATCCCCAATTCGTCATGGAGGACGGATTACTTTGGAAGGACGGTCGTCTGTGCGTCCCAAGTGTGGGTAATTTGCGGGTGGAGTTGTTGTACGAGGCACACTATACCAAGTACTCGATTCACCTGGGGAGCACGAAGATGTACCGTGATGTGAAGAAGCTGTTTTGGTGGCCGGGTTTGAAGAAAGATGTGGCGCTCTACGTAGCGAAGTGCCAAACTTGAGCCTTGGTGAAGGCGGAGTGCCAAAAGCCGGGAGGATTTCTTAAGTCCTTGCCTATTCCGGAGTGAAAATTTGACGACATCTCTATGGACTTTGTGCACGGTTTGCCAAGGTCGCAAAAGGGGAACGACGCCATTTGGGTGGTTGTTGATCGATTAACGAAGGTATCGCATTTTATTCCGCATAGGAAGGATGATCCGGTGGAGAAGTTGGCAAAGCTTTATGTGGATAACATAGTACGGCTTCATGGTGTGCCCCGCAGCATCGTGAGTGACCGAGATGGGCGGTTCACGTCCAATGATTGGAGGCTAGTGCAACAAATGTTGGGAACAAAGTTGAAATTCAGCACAGCCTTCCATCCGCAAATGGATGGACAGACCGAGAGGGTCAATAGAACCATGGAAGACATGCTTCGCATGTGTGTCTTGGATTTCGGAAAGCAATGGGAAGACCACCTTTATTTGGTGGAGTTCGCATACAACAATAGCTACCAAGCGAGTATTCAGATGGCGCCTTTCGAGTCCCTATATGATAGAAAATGTCGCACGTCGTTGTCTTGGTTAGAAACGGGTGAGTCAAAGTTGTATAAGCGATCGGAAGTGGAGGATGCTACTTCTTTGGTGAGAACCATTCGGGAGAGGTTGCTTATCGCTCAAGACCGGCAAGCAAAGTACTATAATGCCAAGCACAGGAACGTGGAGTTCGCTGTGGGCGATTATGTATACTTAAAGATCAAGCCGTTCAAGGGTGTCTCGCGGGTGCGGCGATTGAAAAAGCTAAGCCCGAGGTACCTTGGACCGTTTGAGGTTCTGGTGCGAGTTGGTGAAGCGGCCTATCGGTTGAAGCTTTCAGTGGAGCTTAGTGGTTTACACGATGTATTCCACATTTCGGTGCTTCGGAAGGCGGTACAAGAGCCTACGCAAGTGATCGCGGTTGATCGAGTGCCGGTGGATAGTGGGCTAACGACAAAGGTCAAGCCCGTGCGGATTGAGGACTCGGAAGTCAAGCGGCTACGCAATAAAGAGATCAGGATGGTCAAGGTCCGGTGGGATAATTGCGGTCGTGAGGAGCTCTCTTGGGAGCGAGAGCAGACTATGCTTGACGAGTATCCGGAGTTGTTCCACTCAGGTACAAATTTTGGTTTTGTACATGTATTTCCTTTATATAATTTTGAGGACGAAATTCTTTTAAGAGGGGGAGAGTTGTAACGCCCCGAAACTCAAAGGATTGACCAGAGATATTTTGGGCTAGTTTTGGGTTCTGGCTGCAGGCACACGGCCTGGGACACGGGCGTGTCCCAGGGCGTGTCAAGCCTGTGTCGACACTAAGCCGGGAAGTCGACACTTTGGTCTCGACATTGTGTCGAGACTGGGCACACGGCCTGCGACACGGGCGTGTCGCGGGGCGTGTCGACCCGTGTCGACACTTAGCCGCGAAGTCGACACTCTGCATTCGACGAAGTGTCGAGACATGGCACACGGCCTGCGACACGGGCGTGTCGCAGGGCGTGTCAACCCGTGTCGACACTCGTCCCGGAAGTCGACACTTTGGTCTCGACATTGTGTCGAGACAAGGCACACGGCCTAGGACACGAACGTGTCCAAGGCCGTGTCATCAGGTCGACGATCTTCGCTCGACGAAGTGTCGAGTGTCGAGACCGTGTACACGGCCTGGGGTCCAGGCGTGTTGAGGTGACACGGGTAAGGACACGGGTGTGTCCTAGAACCCGTGCAGTGCTCGGGTTGTTTTCGGGGAAAAATGATGGGGGTACACGGCCGGCCACACGGCCGTGTCAGGTGGAACACGGGCGTGTCAGCTCGAACACGGGCGTGTTCGATACCCGTGTGTTGTTCCAGGTGATTCGATTTTGACGGCGAATGCGGCACACGGCCCTGGACACGGGCGTGTGCCAGGCCGTGTTCGGTCCAGATTGGGCATTTCAGTCCAGAATCAAAGCCGTTCGTTTCCTTATTTTGAGATCCAACGACTGGGGGTTGTTCCTGAAGGGATATACCCGGGATTGGACTTAGAAACCCTCACTTTTCTTAAGTGTTATCTTTCTAAAACCTTAGAGAGAGAGGAGAGCCAAGGAAGGAAGAAGGAGCTAGATCCGGCCATTGGAGGAGCTTCGAAGCTCCGAATCGCGAGCCGACTCCGGATCCACGGAGGCAAAGCTAGTGCGGTGCTTTTCATCCGCTTACTTTTCAATGGCACCAAAGAGGAATGCTAGGGTAACGATCCTCATCTTGAGCATGTGTAGCTCTCCTTCTTTGCATAGGAAGCCCGCTCTCGCGAGTTTGCGGTGAGTTGGAGGCGTTCCTTCAGGTAGATATGTGAAGTCCCCGTTGTTTAGAGTCCGTAAGCGAGAACGGACATAGGCATGATGTGTGAAGCCTACCCGGATGTGTTGGTCTGGATCGGTGATGTTGCATTGCATAATGCCGGAGAAGACTTCGTGCTATTGGTTGTTTTTCGGGTTTTCTACACGGTAGATTGCAACAGGGAGCCTTGGGGATTAACCCAAAGGTGCACCCGGAAAACTGGGCGGATGTGCGATCTTGCCAACTTGGTGGCCTGAGAGCCAACTTGAATATAACCGAGTTATGTGAAATGTGATGGAAACGGGACTCGGTAGAAGTTTGACCTACGAATATGGTTTAAATTACCGTTGCGGGCGCATATGGTTTAAATTACCGTTGCGTTGTGAGCACGGGTTAGATGGAACCGTACCCGCTCTATGTCGTTCGGATTAGAGCCGTTGGTATAGATGAGAGTCTTCGGCGGTCTATGATTTTAATTACCGTGACCCATGCCGAGAAGACAAACTGCTCATTGATTGGCCGTCCAAAGGGATGGTGGTGAGTCGGCAGACTTAGACTGCGTTCACCGAGAATGTGCCCTGAGTGCACGGGGTGTGTGGCCGTATGAACCTACGCCTGTGATGAAATGAATATTGTTATATTGCTCGCTTATGCTAATGAAATGCAGGGAAGGAGCATCGCCGCCCCGAGTTGGGGGCGGGATCGTTATAATTTGGTCAGCATTGCTGACTGTTGCCTTGTTTTGCCACCGTGCGGTAGTTTATTGCTTGCAGGTGCTGCTGGACCAAGCGGTCAATAACGGGCTAAAGCCCTTTTTGCGAAGCCGGCCCTCGAAGGCCCAAATGGAAGTGTTTACTGTTTTATTCATGTATGACCGGCCTGCGTGCCGTGGTTTGTAAATCATGTAATATCAAGTGAAACATTTTGTAAGGCCTTAAGGCTTATGTTGGTATTTTGTATACATTCCTATTTTGGTTAGTGGACATTCATGCTTTAATGCTGGGTTCTTTGTTACAACTTTTATAAATTGCTTCCGCTAGAATGCTCTGTGTAGGACGTTGAGATTTGTTGGATGGTTTCCATAAGTAACCACACCGGTCTGTCTGTGGCATACGGCGTCGGGCCCCGGCCGGACCTACTGCTATATGCTATGTGACGGATAGGGGGCGTTACACCCGCCAGCTAGTGGGAGCCTGACAACGGAATCATCTCGAGATGAGGTCTTTCATGGATCATAAATATTTTTCGACCGTCCTTGTCATCAAACATAGTTGATACAATACAAGCAAAGTTCATTACAAGAGATGATCCACTTCTTTCCTACTTCCCTCTTCCCTCGAGAATCATCAGATACCTCCCCGGGTGCCCACATCAACCCCATCCTCACATCTCTCCCCTGCCGCCTCGGGTTGGACTTCTTCAATTCGCACCGGATCTTGCGCTTGTTGAGGTTGTGGAGGCTGTGGTGCCAGAGCCCTTCTCCTTCTCAACTCCAGGAATTCGGGGCAAGTATCTGTTCCATGGCCGTCCTTCTGGTGGAACTCACAGTAGGGTAACTCTACTCTGACTCTTCTCCTTCCTGCGAAGTTCCTCCTCTCCCTTCGATCGATCTATATCTCTTGCTACGGTGGGGGTAGGAGCTGCCGAGGGGATTGCCTTTGAAAGTAAAACATCCCTTGGCCTCCCTGAAAATCCCCCCACCTTTGATGAGACCTCTTCCTGGACCCTGAACGGGTCCTCCCTGTTGCCTCCAACCTGTCTTCGGACCTTCTTGAGGTCCTTGGAGCCCCTGCGCTCTCCGCTCCTCTCTCCTTCTCCCCTCCTGATGCCTCGAGTCATCTTGCTCCTTCTACTCTACCTCTGTCAATCTTGCCAACTTCTTGACAAACGCCGGGTTGGCCACCTCAGTTGCTATCTCCTCTGCCTCCCTTTCCGTCAGCTCCTCGAAGGAAAGGGGGCCTTTCGGGTCAAGCTCATCTTGAAGAACCCCTCACGTAACCCCACCGTGAATGCCATCTGGAGGGCATACCCTGGCATCTTTTGGATATCTAGGATCTCCTCTTGGAACCTATCAATAAAATGGGCCAGCAACTCCTCGGCCCCCTGCCTTATCAGGAAGATGGTCTCAGAACTCTTCTTCCACTTCTTGGAGGTGGAGAAGCGAAGTTGAAAGCTCTGACTCAAATCCTCGGACCCATAGATCGATCTCGGTGGGAGTTGGTGGAACCAGTCCCTTGCCTTGTCCTTCAACGTGATCACGAAGAGGCGACACTTGAAGGCATACATCATCGGCTTGACAGAGATGACATCCTCAAACAACTGCAGGTGCTGGACGGGGTCATCCTTCCCGGTATAGTAAGCCATGTCGGGCTCCCTGAACCCCTCGGGAACGGGGGCTGAGATGATCAGCTCGCTGAGGGGTGACCCCTTGAGGGGTGGTCTCGCCACCTCTACTTGTGTGACCTGCTCGCCTGGAAGGCTGGCACTCGCTGGGCTGGAGAACAACTCCCGACTGGTGGGGTATCGCTCGATCCCATCTCCCATCCTCTCCTTCCCAGGCCTTCTTACTGGTACACTTCCTTCTCCCCCTACTGGGGTCACCTCCCCTGGACCCCTTGGAGTCGACTCGTCGAGAGAGGGGGGGGAGAGCTATCTCCTGGGAGGTTGGAGTGAAGCTGCCACCCCTAGGAGCAATACTTCGCAGCATCTCCATAATGCCTTGGATGGATGCCATGAACTCTTCTCTTCCCACAAAGGGTCTTGGGTTGGGGAGCTCGCCGAGATCATCACTAACTCCCTGATCTCCAGCCATGACACTCTACCGAGATTTTTTGTGTTAGTCATTCTCCATGGACACTGCACCAAGATGTTAAAACCGAGAAATTGGTCTCTATAGAGTTCGGGGTCCGTTGAAAGGGGTGACCTCACACTTACTGCACTCAGGCGAATGTCATGGACCAAAGGCTTAGAAAACTAGGAACAGACCCTCGGCTCTAGCGTGGAGGTCCCACCTCATACCCGGAAGACCTTGGAGATCTCCCCGTCCCTAGCCAATGCTGAGCTAGGTGCCTTGGAGGATGAAGAAAAGAGGATGAAGAAGTGATTAAGAAGCCCTTCCCTCCAAGGCACCCGCAAGAGTCTATTTATAGTTTTCTGGGAATGACCTGCAAATAGCCAACCTCCGCTGCTCTGAAATTACCGAAAACACCCCGGGGCTGGTATGACGAGCTGTGCGAGCTGGCCTGACGAGCTGGGCGAGCTGGTCTGACGAGCTGGGCGAGCTGGCCTGACGAGCTGGGTGAGCTGGCTCGACGAGCTGGGCGAGCTGGCCTGACGAGCTGGCCAGACAAGCTGGGCGAGCTGGCCTGACGAGCTGGCCAGACAAGCTGGGCGAGCTGGCCTGACGAGTTGGGCGAGCTGGCCTGACGAGCTGGGCGAGCTGGCCTGACGAGCTGGGCGAGCTGGCCTAACGAGCTGGGCGAGCTGGCCTGACGAGCTGGGCGAGCTGGCCTGACGAGCTAGGTGAGCTGGCCTGACGAGCTGGCCTGACAAGCTGGCCTGACGAGCTGGGCGAGCTGGCCTGATGGCTTGCAGACGAGCTATCCTGACGAGCTGGGCGAGCTGGGCGGCCTGCGCAGCTAGGCGAGCTGGGCGGCCTGGCCGGGAGCCTTGAGTAGGCCTCTCGCCGCTCCTGCGCCCTGACAGCAGGGCGTTGGGGAGGCAAATATTGCATCCCCTACTAGTATATTCTAAAGGTCGACCATAAATTGGCCCCCAATAGTGCAAAACTCTCAAAAAGCTTAAAACCGTGTAGCACGCCTTGCGCCTTGCTCAGGAGCCCCTTTTCGCGAATACGAGGTTGTACATTCGACATCTTCTTCTGGTCTCCATTAACATCTGCCATAGTCCAATTTTCATATTGTTTCTCTCTAATTACATGTATAAGTGTTTTGGATTAATTGATTATTATGCTGAATTTTTTGGATCTTGAAATGAGCAGGGGTTATCTCAACTAGAAAATTAAATCACAACCAGTGACACATGCAGCAATAAGAGTCTTTATTGATAACAACAATCTTCTTATAAAGCGAGGCATACATGGCGAGACATGATTCGCCAAAATAACAAAAGGAAAAACAAAATAATTACAAGGCAAA
This sequence comes from Platanthera guangdongensis, assembly GCA_039583875.1. Lineage (NCBI taxonomy): Eukaryota > Viridiplantae > Streptophyta > Magnoliopsida > Asparagales > Orchidaceae > Platanthera > Platanthera guangdongensis. The sequence continues at coordinate 150,124,665 of CM077161.1, read as the reverse complement.
TCAAACTGTGCGGACTGAACAAGTAGACGCCGGTTCTACTGCTGCACTATGGAGTCCGCACAGACCGCCAGGTCGCCAGAGTGCAAACCAAGCCGCGCGGACTGCCCGTTATTCCAATGTTGAGCTCAAGCCCCCGATCTGCAAGCCGCCTAACCGCGAGTTCACCTAGTCGCCAGACCGTACAAACTGTTGATGTCGAACTAAATAGGTCGCCTGAAGCAGACGACATATTGAACCGGGAAACTAGTTGTCAAAGAGAAGACTGTCTGGTCGTTATCCGCGACCTGTTGTTTACCGTCTGTTGCTAATCGTAGAGTCCGCATTGTCCCTGACAGCAATCAGAGCCAAGTCCTACATTTCCAGCGTTATCCGCACAACCTGCACAGCACAAACCAATCAACTCCTTCAACCAGCATGGATACCAAAATCCAGTCCGCAATAACTATTCGCGAGTTCACTTACTGTTCATTCACGCATACAATTGATGTGACGGGAGGTCCTATTTATAGGCACGATGAGGAGTGTGGTCACCGCCCTAGCCGATAGGATCGCCGCCTCATCCCGCAGCAAGAACAAGTGTATCTGCATGCCGCGGATACACATCCAGTCCACCGCGACCTGTGCAGGATAGCCAGACCACCTAAGCACCACCAAGGCCGGACAACGACCCAGTCCACCTTATCGTCAAAGGCTAACCAGGACTTAGACAGCAACCCGTAGACTCTGCAGCAACACCTTGTCCGCTTAACCGCGGACACAGCTCCAGTCCGCATACCCCGAGCCCGCAACCACGCCACCAAGACAGCAGCCGGACTTGACGGACACAACATCCGTCCGCACGCCTTGTGGACGCAACTCCAGTCCGCATTCTCCAAGCTCGCAACCAAGATACACGGCACTGCTGCCGAGCTCAGTGGACTGAGAAGCAGTCCGCTCTTAACTGCGCGATCTCCCCGGACTGAGCCAAACCTGAACTTGGTTCAGAACCAACCAAGTCCACACTACTGGCCAGAAGGGCCAGTCCGCACTTACTAGCGGACACTAGATCCAGTCCACCAATCCCGACGAACTCCAGCACCTGTCTGCACTAACTATCAACCTCCGCAACTTCTGCTTGCCGCTCCACCAGAGCTAGACCAAGGCATCTGCCAAGACAGTCTTCTGAGCTCCAGTCTAGTCCGCTCCTTACCAAACTCCGTGGATAGATAAGTTATCTGTCTGGTTACCTTCTGGGATCCAACTGCCTGCTGAGTATAAGCCGAACTGGCTGGCCGCCGCCTCTATTCACATAGTTCGTGCAAAAAGACCGCCTAAGCCGTCAATGAACAAGCTGTCTGCAATAGCTCTGCCAACCTGGCTGACCGCCAGTCCTGTCCGCATAATCCGCGCGGACAAGTCGCCCAGGTCACCCAATCACTCACTTTCACTTCACCATTTTCAACACTCCCCCTTGAAGTGAGAAGTGGTGAACAACCCCAGCAGCTCCCGTAACCTTGCACCTAGTCCCTCTGATAGCGCCATCGATAAAATGTCCGAGACATGGTCTTCGCCCTGCCTACCTTGGACCATAAGATATCCCTCCAGCATCTCCCCAAAGGAGCCATGCTTCCCTCTGCCTTCTTCTTCAGCTTCGACCCCCACTTGTGCGTCACTGGAGTATCACCAACGATCTTGGGCACAAGGCCCCAAGCCTCATTACCTCTTAGGGTAGTCACCTCCTCAACCTTGGCGTCATCCACCTCCTTGACTCTAGTGGTGTCATCACAGCTAGAAGGTACTCGCTCGACCTGAGGGCCTGCAAGGAAGCATGAGACCAAGCTTACGACATTTCCCCCGCTATATCGAGCTGATGGGTTGATGATCCTCTTCGACCTCCGAAGACCCTGATCACGGCTAACCACCTATGCTGCTCCTTCTGAACCAGCTCCGTTCCCGGGCAAACTCGGAACAATGCTCCCCTTGCTTCTTGAACAAGAAGCCACAACACTGGAACAAGAAGCACCTAGAGCAATGCTCCCTCTGCTACCTGAATCAGAAGCCTCCGCTCTTGAACAAAATTTGTCTGGAACATCGCTCCCCTTTCTACCTAAATAAGAAGCACCTGGAGCAACACTCCCCCTACTTCCTGAACCAAAAACAAGCGTCTTCGAGCCAAAAACACCTGGAGAATCACTCCCCCTGCTTCCTAAGCCAGACGCCTTTACCCCAAAGCTAGAACAACCCGGAGCTCTTTGTGACATAGGCAGCTCCATCTGAACCTTAGCAGCAGCCTCCTTCAGATCACCATCTGACCTGCTCTCCTCTAGCTCCACACATGAGCTACCCCAATATGACGTCAGCTCATCGAAGACAACGTCTCTTGACATGATGAACCTCTTCATCGCAAGATCCATACACCTCTATCTCCTCTTCAGCTCATCATACCCAATAAAGACTAGCTTCGTCTTGAGAGCATCCAGAGCATGTACGTAGCAGGTAGAACCAAATATCCGTAAGTGCTTCACGCTGGGCTTCACCCCAAACATAAGCTCAACCAGAGTATTTGCATTGATTGGACTAAGAGGCATCTGATTGATAACATGTGTCGCGCAGGCCATCCTTTCCACCCAAAAGGCCTTAGGAATGCCTTTGCACTGAAGCCAACACTTGCAGGTCTCCGTCAACAAATGGATCATCCGAACTACAACAACACCTTGCTGTGAAGTATGTCCACGAGAGAGCTCCCTTCGGATCCCATGCTTCCTGCAAAAGTTCGAGAACATGATTGAGCCGAACTCACCTCTGTTGCTCGTCCTCAAATTCCTTATCCGCAGGCGAAACTGACCCTCCACAAACTTCTTGAACTCCACAAATAAGCAAAACATGTTCGACTTCTCCTTCATGAAGTATACCCAAGTATACCTCGTATAGTCATCAACCAAAATCAGCATGTACCTGCTGCCTCCAAGACTGGCATTGACGGTCGGTCCCACTAGATCACAATGGACAACCTCCAAAGGTGCTTTGCATCTGGACCGCTCCTTATCAACCGTAAAGCGATAAGCTTCACCGTGCTGACATACCGTGCATGCTTGATCGTCGCCGTAGGATGAAAATCTAGGCAAGCATCTCACGAGTCTCCTTACTGCCATTGCTTTCAGCTTGTCCATTCCCACATTCTCTAGTCTTTCATGTCAGATAGCTGCACTATCACTGGCCTCCATCCGATCAACATCAGAACTTGTTGATGACCCAACCAAGTTCTTCCCCTTACTCCCAGTATGAGCAATGTTCACCGAGTGCAAGACTACCTTACAATCCTTCTTGAGGTGACCATGCTGCTTGCATCTATAGCACCTTGGTCCTTCTTTTCTCTTCCCATCACGCCTAGGAGAGCCACTCTTCTCTTGGTGATATGAAATAGAATGACCGACCTCAGCAGCCACCTTCACCTCCTCCTTGAACAACCCTACAGGGGAATTCCAAATCTCCGCAACTGACCGACATCCGCTGATGTGGTCCAAGAGCTCCGATGAGATAACCTGCTTGAGAATAGACTTCGCTCTCTCATTTGTCTCCTTCCAAGCTCTCATCATTTCATCATTGCCACCAGTAACCTCTAGCCTTTCTATTCCACACTACCTCTCAAAGGTCCTCGCCAAGAAGATAGCACTTCATACAAGACTTCCACTTCTTAAAGTTAGTCTGTATTAGGAGTTCAATACCAAGACCTCTTGTATATCCCGCTTCCATATCTTTAACACTGAGCACCACTTCATTCGGGAGAAGGTGTTGGAGGAATCTCTTATGATGGATCATGTGCGGAGTGAGGACAACATGATAGACATCTTCACGAAGCCATTTGCCGAAGGTGCTGTTTACACGGTTACGAGGACTGCTAGGCTTGATCACCACTTCTCACTTCATGGGGGAGTGTTGAAAATTGTGAAGTGAAAGTGGGTGTTGATCGGGCCGACCGTGCGGCCTGGGCGGACTGATGGTGCAGCCTGGGCGGCCTGGTTATTTGCAACCAAGTGGCGGTGTTCAGTCAGTTCGTCTTGAGGTTCTGCTGTTAGCTCTTTCTCCTAATATAACCGGGCGGATTAGTGGTGTATCCGTGGGAATGTGGCAGACTCTATTCGATTTCGCGGAGTCTATTGAGGCGGACTGTGTTTGTAGATCATGAGTGCAACAACCCCATCCGTTCATATGCTATATTCTAGAAGGTCCGGTCGGGGCCCCACAGGATATATCACAAAACAGTCGGAGAAGGTACAGGATGATACCAGAGTCGCGCATCACACCTAACACAAAGCATTCTAGCGGAAGCCTAGACTACAACTTGAACTCCTCATTAATGTCCAAACATAAAACTCCACATTTTATATCATATAGGAATGTCTTACAACAAGTCAAAAAGAGTTGGTCTTATGGCCTTACAGAGCTTTCAAGCAGTGGCCTAAACAAATTGGCGCGCAGGCCGGCCACAACAAAAGAAAACACACAAACAACATAGAGCCTTCGAGGGCTCGCAACGGTAGCAGCAACAGCAGCAGGTACATCAACCTCTATGCGTCCCGCTCGGCTCTCCAGCACCTGTACAGGGACAATCCACCCAACGGTGGCAAACAAGAGCAACGGTCAGCGTTCAGCTGACCAAATTATAACGACCCTACCCCTTCTCTCGGGGCAGCGGTACTTCCCTGCAAGCATAGCAAATCACAAGTATGGCAAGCTATATCATCAAAAGGTGCTTTCACGCACACAAGCCATCACAACCGTTCGCCGCCCGGCCCAACGGTCCGTGCACTCAGGGCACATTCTTGGTGTTTTGGCAACCTCTTGCCCACCACCGTATCAGGGTCACAACCCAACGGTAAATCTCTTGAGCATTTACTCCATGGAGTGCAGCCGGAGTTAGTCTTCGGACACCGGGATGGCCCGTAGCCCCCCGTTGTGTCATGGAGCGCAGGCCGAAGACTCTTGCTATGCGCTCCAACAGACCGCACTTTTGGTCTCACATCGGACGGACATAGCGCAGGTCGGATCCTCCACCCCCCGTTGCTCAAATCGTCTTGTCTTCTCCGAGTACAGCGTACTCATGGCTATATCAAAGGCGCGGGTCGGTCTCACCAATCCTGTTCCTGGCATTCAAGCCTGGGCATATCTCGATACCCATTTCCTTAGCACAACAGCGGGTCTTTCCTGGGCTTCCCAGTACTTCCTGTGACTCTCTTCACAGGTGGACACCGCACAAGCACAAATGTCAGGGGTCTTTCCTGGCTATCCTTCCAGTACTTCCTGTTACTCGCTTCACAGGTGGACACCCTACGACATCAAGCATCACAAAAAGGGCCTTTCCTGGTCCCACCAGTACTTCCTGTGCCTCAATCACAGGTTGGACCCAAAACCATCACATGGCTATTTTCCTGGGCTACCACCCCAGTACTTCCTGCTACTCCTTTTCGCAGGTATAACCCGTAGACTCCGTACACTACACGTTTATCACAGAGTTTTCTCCGGTTCGTATGCAACATCGCCAATCCAGACCAACCTGTCCAGATGGGCTTCACACAGCATGCCTATTCCGTACTCCATTTCCGGATCTATATGCCAACAAAGGGGATGTCACGCATCCACCCAAGGATTTCCAAAATCAGCCACCTCTTGGTGGGGGAAATCACAAAGCTATGCCAAAAAGAAGCCTTCACATGGCTAGGAAGAAGAGTCGTTACCCTTGACGACCGCTTCGGTGCCATGACCTCCAAGCTAGCTTGCAAGACTCGCAAGAGCGTTTCCTCCGCAACGATGGCTTCGGATTTCTCGTCGGTAACCAGCAGCACCACCAGCAGCAGCCCCCTTTCCTTCTTCCTCCTCCTTTCTCTCTCTCTTTCTCTCTCTTGAAGAAAGATGAAGGCCAAATCAAAATGATTAATCCTTCTCTGATTTCGGCCTTTAAGGAAAAAGAGGAAGAGGCTTCAGCCCTTGGATCCCAGCTGAAGGAATGGACGGCCACGATTCTGCCAAAATCACTGATTTTGACCCGACACGGCCTCTGACACGGTCGTGTGCCAGGCCGTGTGCCTCAAGCGGTGGTCAACCGACTTATCCAAACCAGTGACACGCCCATGGGACACGCCCGGTCGAAAACCTTCGGCGGGCTGAGTTCGTCGACCCGATTTGACACGCCCTGTGACACGCCCGTGTCACAGGCCGTGTGCAACTTCTCGACACTCGACACACACACGTCTCGACACTCGACGATCGTCGAGTAAAACTCGTCGAGCATGCGACACGGCCTTGGACACGCCCGTGTCCTGGGCCGTGTGCCTCCTCTTGACACATCGTCGAGCGAAAAATCGTCGAGACAAAGGCCGATCGTCGACACAACCTCGGCACGCCCTGCGACACGCCCGTGTCGCAGGCCGTGTCCACTGACACGCCCTGGGACACGCCCGTGTCCCAGGCCGTGTCACCCAAAAATACCTGTTTCCGAACTTTGGGCTGTTACAATCCTCCCCTCCTACAAGAAATTTCGTCCTCGAAATTCAGACATAGGAAAGGCAATCGAAAACAACAAGAAAAATGTGACAACATATATAAACGTTTATGTTACAACATTCTTGCTACAGGTTACAAAAACAGCTCAGGGAACTCTTCTTGCATGGTCTGCTCGCGCTCCCATGTCAGTTCTTCACGGCCGCAGTTGTCCCACCGGACTTTTACCATACCGACCGTCTTGTTCCGCAACTGTTTTTCGGCTCGATCTTTGATCTGAATGGGTCTAACTTTCGTTGTTAGCCCATACTCCACCGGCACACGATTATCAGCGATCACTTGAGTTGGATCTTTCACGGCCTTCCGAAGCACCGAGATGTGAAAGACATCATGCAACCCACCCAAGTCCGCCGACAGAGCTAGCCGATAAGACGCTTCGCCAACTCGCTCAACCACTTCAAACGGACCCAAATATCTGGGACTCAACTTTTTCAATCGTCGAATCCTGGAGACACCTTTGAATGGCTTGATCTTCAAGTAGACCCAATCGCCAACCACAAATTCTACGTTCCGGTGCTTGGCGTTGTAGTACTTCGCTTGTCGATCTTGAGCAATAAGCAATCGCTCTCGAATCGTTCGTATGGTTGAGTTTGCTTCTTCGACCTCATTGGGTTTAACAACTCGAGCTTCGCCCGCTTCTATCCAAGCCAAGGGAGTACGACACTTCCTTCCATATAGAGCTTCATATGGTGCCATCCCAATGCTCGCTTGGTAGCTGTTATTATAAGCAAACTCGACCATATAGAGATGATCTTCCCATCTCTTTCCGAAGTCAAGGGCGCACATTCGGAGCATGTCCTCTATGGTTCTGTTGGTACGTTCAGTTTGGCCATCCGTTTGGGGATGAAAGGCCGTACTGAAAGTCAACTTTGTGCCCAACAGTCGGTGAACTAGCCTCCAATCATTTGACGTGAATCGCCCATCTCGATCACTTACGATGCTCCGAGGAACACCGTGAAGCCGCACAATCTGGTCAACATATAACTTTGCCAAACTTTCAACTGAATCATCCCGCCTATTCGGGAGAAAATGTGCTACTTTCGTTAGCCGGTCAACAATCACCCAAATGGAATCATTTCCTCGCTGCGATCTTGGCAACCCGTGCACAAAATCCATGGAAATATCATCAAATTTCCACTCTGGGATCGGCAGTGACTTCAAATAACCGCCCGGCTTTTGGCATTTCGCCTTCACCATCGCACATGTTTGACATTTGGCCACATAAAGGGCAACATCTTTCTTGAGCCCTGGCCACCAGAAAAGCTTCTTCATATCGTTGAACATCTTTGTGCTCCCGGGGTGAATGGAATACTTTGTATAATGCGCTTCATATAACAGTTCTTCCCTCAATTTCCCCACATTCGGGACGCACAAACGGCCCTCTTTTCGCAAAAGACCGTCATTCCAGGTGAATTTGCCTTCTGGCCCTTCATTCACATAGCGCAAGAGATCTTCATCCAACTCCGTTGCCCGTCGAACTCGGTCTGTAAGGTCATATTGCACCTCAGTCCAGTTCAAACATGCAATGGCAGTGGAATTCTTGTCAACACAATAGATCTCCAATGCCTCCAGTTCCTGGATAAGACGTTCATCATGCCTTTGTAACCAATTTGCTCTAGCCGGAACTCGCCGACTCAAGGCATCCGCGACAACGTTTCCCTTCCCGGGCGTATAGTGAATCTCGAAAGTGTAGTCCCCAAGGAACTCCAACCACCTTCGTTGTCGCATATTCAAGTCTTTCTGCTCTAACAGATACTTTAGGCTCTTATGATCGGTATAGATCTCCACCTTCACTCCATAAAGGTAGTGTCGCCACAACTTGAGTGCAAAAATCACCACCGCTAATTCTAAATCATGGACGGGATAGTTTCGCTCGTGCACCTTTAGTTGGCGTGAGCCATAAGCAATCACCTTTCCGCTCTGCAGAAGAACGCAGCCTAAGCCGCTCCCTGAGGCATCACTATAAATCACAAATCCATCGGTTCCACTGGGCGAAGACAACACCGGCGCCGTGGTCAACCGAATCTTCAGCTCTTCAAAAGCTCGTGCGCACACTGGCATCCAAACGAACTTCTGATCTTTTCGTGTCAGTGTGGTTAGCGGCAAAGCGATCCGCGAGAAGTTTTCCACAAATCGTCTATAGTAGCCCGCAAGTCCAAGAAAACTCCTGACCTCGGCCACGGAAGACAACATTGGCCACTCCTGTATGGCCCTTATCTTCGCTGGATCCACTGCAATGCCCGCTCCACTCACCACATGGCCCAAAAATGCCACTGACGATAGCCAAAACTCGCACTTCGAGAACTTGGCATAGAGCTGATTTTGCCTCAACGTGTTCAACACCAACCACAAGTGAATCTCATGTTCGGCTTTGGACTTCGAGTACACCAGGATGTCATCAATGAACACTATCACAAACAGATCCAGGTACTCACGAAAAATACAGTGCATCAGATCCATAAACACCGAGGGCGCATTACACAATCCAAATGGCATGACTGTGAACTCATAGTGCCCATAACGCGTTCCAAATGCGGTTTTGGGAATGTCACCTTCCCGAATTCTTAACTGGTAATAACCAGACTTCAGGTCCAACTTCGAATAGACGGTCGAGCCCACCAGCTGATCGAATAACTCATCAATCCGGGGTATCGGATACTTATTCTTCTCGGTCAGCTTATTCAGTTCACGGTAATCGATACACAACCGCAACCCACCATCTTTCTTCTTTACAAAAAGCACAGGCGCGCTCCAAGGTGACATACTTGGGCGGATATAACCTTGCTCTCGCATTTCTTGTAGTTGAACCTTCAACTCAGCCATCTCTTTAGGCGCAACGCGATATGGCGAGCGGGCCACGGGTTTCGCACCTGGCACCAACTCAATTGTGAAGTCAATCTCTCGCTGGGGTGGTAGCCCAGGGAGATCCGTGGGAAACACATCTGTAAATTCTGCCACAATCGGAACCTCACACAAGGTGGCCTTAGGCTCCACAGCCTGAATTAGTGCAAAGTAACACTCCGCACCCTTCCGCACAGCTTTGACTACCTGGAGGGCAGACATCAACGTCCCGCTCACTCCTCGCATACCCGCAAACTTGGTCTTCTGTTTGGTATTCTGGCCCAACACGATTTCTTTGGACTGGCAATCAATCATAGCATGCTGCTCCGCAAGCCAATCCATCCCAAAAATCACGTCGAATTCCGATATTGGCAAAACAAATGCAGTTAAACAAAAATTCCGACTTCCTAACTGAACCGCCACATCGCAAGCTTGATCCGCAAGCATCCAACAGCCATTCGGCAACACCACTCTGACGCTATCTGTCTTTGCACGACTGGGTATCCCAAGTCGCGTCATAAACTCACTAGACAGAAAAGAATGCGATGCACCTGTATCAAACAGTGCTCGCGCCAGCGTGTCCCGAATCATCACAAAGCCTATGACAAACATGTCACACATACAAACCACAAACGTAGGGGTACTAAGCAAAGCATACAACCAATAGCATATGCAAAACTAAACTCATACCTGTGACCACGTCACTCTGCTTGATGGCCTCTTGCAGGCCAAGATTGTAGACCCGGGGTTGCGCCTGCGAGGCAGAGGAATCCACCACCGCCTCTCCTTTCTCCGTATAAGATGCACCCGCCTTCTTTTCACTCTTTGGCGGCATCCGACAATCTCGCGCAATATGTCCCATCCGGCCACAATTGAAGCAGATACGAGTGTCTGGCTTTGAGGTCGCCCCTGATGTTGCTCCCGTTGCAACGGATGAAGGAGCTTGTCCACTAGGCTTGGACTTCTTGCCCCATCTCTTCTTATAAAATGGTTTCCCAGAGCGGGGCGCCTTCCACTCCGGTTGCGTCACAGCCAAAGCTCTCTTCCCTTGCACCCTTTTCATATCCTTTTCCAACGCGGTCGCGGTGTCAACCAACGCTTGGAACCCTTGGTTCACAGAACTTGACACAAGGAACCTCAGCTCGTCCCTCAGTCCTTCATAGAACCTGTTGGTCTTTCGCTGCTCATCAGCAAATATAGAACCCGCATACCGCCCTAAGCGAGTAAATTCATGCAGGTACGCGTCAACACTGCCATCGCCTTGGGTTAACCTTTGGAACTCATTTTCCATGGCTATCCGCTGAGCCGCAGGAAGGTGCTTCGCAAGGAAGAGCCGGGAGAATTCTTCCATCGATACTTGGGTTAACGGACGACCCGCCAAATGATGCAACTCCATCTCATCCCACCACAATCGCGCTTCTCCTTCAAGCAAGAAGGTAACTAAAGTAACTTTATGATGCTCCGCCGTTCCTATCGCCGTCATCACTCGCTTAACGCGCGATAGCCAATCCTCAGCCTGCGTCGGCGTTCCCGCTCCCGAGAACGTAGGCGGATGGAAACTCATAAACCGCGTAAGTTGCTTCTCAGCCGCTCGAGGAGCCACAGCCACTACAGGTTCAGGCCTTGCCGCCACCTGTTCTGGCCTCACAGCCACTTGCTCCTGCCTAAGGGGCTGGCCTTGGATCATGGTGAATAAGGCCTCCGCAACTAAACGCACATGTTCTGCAGACGGTGGAGGTGTAGGCACCGCGGCTGGTGCCATACTTTCATCAGAACGCTGGGACTCAGACGGCCCAGCTCCACTTCGTGTCACCTAAAGGTGGATAAGATACACACATTAGCGGTCGTACCCAAGCAATCAACACAAAATAAGAACACGCAGGTTCCTCAAACACACAAATATGCATTCCTATCATGGACATTCAGGAGTTCATTCGTAGACTTTGGTGTGCACAAACACGTGCTCGCCACCCCACAAAAGAAGTCGACCACGACTTCGAGAGGGAAGGACCAAAACGACCGATACCAAAAATGTAACAACCCCATCCGTTCATATGCTATATTCTAGAAGGTCCGGCCGGGGACCCACAGGATATATCACAAAACAGTCGGAGAAGGTACAGGATGATACCAGAGTCGCGCAACGCACCTAACATAAAGCATTCTAGCGGAAGCCTAGACTACAACTTGAACTCCTCATTAATGTCCAAACATAAAACTCCACATTTTATATCATATAGGAATGTCTTACAACAAGTCAAAAGAGTTGGCCTTATGGCCTTACAGAGCTTTCAAGCAGTGGCCTAAACAAATTGGCGCGCAGGCCGGCCACAACAAAAGAAAACACACAAACAACATAGAGCCTTCGAGGGCTCGCAACGGTAGCAGCAACAGCAGCAGGTACATCAACCTCTATGCGTCCCGCTCGGCTCTCCAGCACCTGTACAGGGACAATCCACCCAACGGTGGCAAACAAGAGCAACAGTCAGCGTTCAGCTGACCAAATTATAACGACCCTACCCCTTCTCTCGGGGCAGCGGTACTTCCCTGCAAGCATAGCAAATCACAAGTATGGTAAGCTATATCATCAAAAGGTGCTTTCACGCACACAAGCCATCACAACCGTTCGCCGCCCGGCCCAACGGTCCGTGCACTCAGGGCACATTCTTGGTGTTTTGGCAACCTCTTGCCCACCACCGTATCAGGGTCACAACCCAACGGTAAATCTCTTGAGCATTTACTCCATGGCGTGCAGCCGGAGTTAGTCTTCGGACACCGGGATGGCCCGTAGCCCCCCGTTGTGTCATGGCCCGCAGGCCGAAGACTCTTGCTATGCGCTCCAACAGACCGCACTTTTGGTCTCACATCGGACGGACATAGCGCAGGTCGGATCCTCCACCCCCCGTTGCTCAAATCGCCTTGCCTTCTCCGAGTACAGCGTACTCATGGCTATATCAAAGGCGCGGGTCGGTCTCACCAATCCTGTTCCTGGCATTCAAGCCTGGGCATATCTCGATACCCATTTCCTTAGCACAACAGCGGGTCTTTCCTGGGCTTCCCAGTACTTCCTGTGACTCTCTTCACAGGTGGACACCGCACAAGCACAAATGTCAGGGGTCTTTCCTGGCTATCCTGCCAGTACTTCCTGTTACTCGCTTCACAGGTGGACACCCTACGACATCAAGCATCACAAAAAGGGCCTTTCCTGGTCCCACCAGTACTTCCTGTGCCTCAATCACAGGTTGGACCCAAAACCATCACATGGCTATTTTCCTGGGCTACCACCCCAGTACTTCCTGCTACTCCTTTTCGCAGGTATAACCCGTAGACTCCGTACACTACACGTTTATCACGGAGTTTTCTCCGGTTCGTATGCAACATCGCCAATCCAGATCAACCTGTCCAGATGAGCTTCACACAGCATGCCTATTCCATACTCCATTTCCGGATCTATATGCCAACAAAGGGGATGTCACGCATCCACCCAAGGATTTCCAAAATCAGCCACCTCTTGGTGGGGGAAATCACAAAGCTATGCCAAAAAGAAGCCTTCACATGGCTAGGAAGAAGAGTCGTTACCCTTGACGACCGCTTCGGTGCCATGACCTCCAATCTAGCTTGGAAGACTCGCAAGAGCGTTTCCTCCGCAACGACGGCTTCGGATTTCTCGTCGGTAACCAGCAGCACCACCAGCAGTAGCCCCTTTCCTTCTTCCTCCTCCTTTCTCTCTCTCTTTCTCTCTCTTGAAGAAAGATGAAGGCCAAATCAAAATGATTAATCCTTCTCTGATTTCGGCCTTTAAGGAAAAAGAGGAAGAGGCTTCAGCCCTTGGATCCCAGCTGAATGAATGGACGGCCACGATTCTGCCAAAATCACTGATTTTGACCCGACACGGCCTCTGACACGGCCGTGTGCCAGGCCGTGTGCCTCAAGCGGTGGTCAACCGACTTATCCAAACCAGTGACACGCCTATGGGACACGCCCGGTCGAAAACCTTCGGCGGGCTGAGTTCGTCGACCCGATTTGACACGCCCTGTGACACGCCCGTGTCACAGGCCGTGTACAACTTCTCGACACTCGACACACACACGTCTCGACACTCGACGATCGTCGAGTAAAACTCGTCGAGCATGCGACACGGCCTTGGACACGCCCATGTCCTGGGTCGTGTGCCTCCTCTCGACACATCGTCGAGCGAAAAATCGTCGAGACAAAGGCCGATCGTCGACACAACCTCGACACGCCCTGCGACACGCCCGTGTCGCAGGCCGTGTCCACTGACACGCCCTGGGACACGCCCGTGTCCCAGGCCGTGTCACCCAAAAATGCCTGTTTCCGAACTTTGGGCTGTTACAATGAGATCGTCATTGGTCCATACTCTTGATCTCTGATGGTGCGGTTGGTGATAACCACGTTCATGGTGGCAGACTGTCTTTGGATCTAGCGATCTAGCTTCTTGTCTGCCGAGCTCGCGTAAAGTGTTTGGTGGGTTGCTGGACTTGGTCACATTCTATGACAAGTCCAGGGTATTCGCAGAATTCGTAGTGTCCGCTGGTTGACCGGGCGATCTGTGCCTGTTGGTCGTGGACTCGTGTGGCGGGTTGGTGCGGTGTTCACGAGCTGTGCGAGCTGGTGCTGTGTCCACATGTAGCGTGCAGACTGGTGCAGTATGTGGGTTGTTGATATGTCCGCGTGCAGACTGGTGTGCTGTCCGCAAGGTAGCAGATTGGCTTCCTGACTTGGTGCCTAACAAATTTGGCTGATGTCCGTGTGAAGACCCAAAATCTCCAGGCTTCCCAATGATTCCAGAAATTGAACAGAGAGTCAATAGATTCGCAGCATATTTAAGAACAGTACACTTTTATTCCATCCTTTTATTTATTTACACCGATAATTTACATATACTATATAGACTTATTATAATAGATGCACATAGGTCCAGTACAACGAGCTCTATGCCAGTCCTGAGCTTCAATTAGTGCTTTTACCAGTTCAGCTGCCAAGATCATGCACATTCCTCTTAGAGTTGGTCTTGCTTCCTAAAAAAAAAGTGTCCACTCTGGGTTAGTCATAAAATTTATGACTATGTGAGAACAGTATTTCGTGAAATAGTTATAGATGTAAACAAGAGGGATGATACTAATATGCATGCAGTACAATAAAATTAGTCACTTGATTCCAATACTAATCCTTAAATTTCCCCTTATCTTTAGTTACATAAAATTGGAAATGCTCCGGTGATGCATCTGAATTGGGCCCCGCCCCCGAAGAGCATAAGTGTAGGCTCACCCATACTGGTGAATCCATCAGTGGATGCTTCCACATCATCGGATTCGAAACCATCACATTTTCCCATGCAGACTTTTAATTGAATTTTATCTTGGCGCGTAAATAGGAGTTTATAAAATAATTCTCCTCAGAATCATTATCGCTTAATTGTCCCCTCGCCCACTTTATTTCTTTAGCGATATATTTTTAAGGCGAAACTCATATGCACATGCAAGTTTGTTCAAAGATATTAAATATGGCAAAATAATTGAATACCCATAATTTCAAGAAATAAAATACTCATTCTTTTCTTTCCTTTATTCATATCCCTTGCCGCATGTATGTCACAGTTGTCACAGGACGCCATCCCCGAAGTTTTAAGCTTTGGGAATCACTGAAATAACACGCATCGTAACTTGGGTTGCGTCTCATTGTAACATGTATCATAAGAGTTGTATTGGAAAGTTAAAATAATAAACCAAAAATATCAATTAATTGCTAAAGGCCAAAGCTTTATGCTTTGCCGGACAACTCAAAATTGGGCTAAAAGCCAGCCCCCCAATTGGACTTCCTGTCCTTTTAACCTAATTGTCCAACAATGCATAAAATTGAATTTGGCTCATAATCTCCCAAAATCAGAAATGAAAATCAATCAAGAATTAATCCAAGTAGAGCACATAAACTAAACCAACCAAATGAAAAAAGCTGCGGGGAGGCGGCATCTCGGGAGCAGCTACAAGAAGCGGCGGCAACCTCGCGGTGGCAGCAGCTACACAGGAGAAGATCAAGAGCAGCAGGAACCATAAATAAGGAGCAAAGATAGCAAGAGCCGAGACAGCAACTGCAAAAACATGAGAGACAGTACTCGGGTGCAGTAGTAGAAGAAAAAGCAGAATCAGAGAAATAATCGGCCAGAGAAGAAGAAGGAGCAACCTTGAAGCAGTAGCTGAAGGAGATCGGCAACAGCAGCTCTAACAGAAGAAGAAGGAAGCAGCAACAGCTCTACAATAGCTCAGCAGAGAAGGAGAAGAGGAAACAGAGCAGCCCTAATCGGTCCAGCAGAGCCGTCGGCTCGAATGAATCGGCGGCAAAGCAGCATCGGCACGGGAGCACGACAACGACAGCTCAAGTGGCTTGGCATAGAGAAAGGGATGAAGTAAGAGAAGGAGAATAAGTAGAAGAGGGAAGAGAAGAGCGTTCTCTGTTACAGTGGAGCAGCCGGAGGAAGAAGGCCACAGGAAAAATCGCAGAAGCAGGAAGGCGACAGGAAAGCAGTGCGGGAGAAGAAGAGCAGACATGCTCGTTTTATACAGTGAAATCAGCGGCTAGCGGCAATGTCCAGCCAAAGCACCGCTCCAGGTGTTGTTAATCAAATCCAATTATGTCATCCAGCCAGCTTTTAACCTAGCCAGCACAACACATGCACATCCAGTCAACAACCAACAGCCAGCTCATAATTTTTATAGCAACAACCCATTTTCCTTTGCTTTCAGCTCAACATCAGCCCACAAAACAAAATAGCAAAGCTAGCTTAATAACATAGATTAGCCCATAAGCATATAGACCACATATACATCATAGGCAGCAAGCCCATATAAATTAAAAGGCAACCCACAAAAATCATCATGCAAGGAAAAGATCATAAAATATGTGTCTTTTATCATCGGGGATATTCTCAAAATATTTATACGGATTTTTTTTTTAGGTTATTACAGTCCGGCTTTGTCCTTACGGACTAGGCGGAATGCGTTGTGCTAGCTGCGAGCTGGGGTGGTGATTCTATCCACTAGGGCGGTGACCACACTCCTCATCCCGCCTATAAATAGGACTCTCTGTCACTTCAACAGTAATTGAATGAACAGTAAGTTGAGCGCTGATTAATTGCAGCGACCTCGGTTTTCTAGTCCGCGCGGATTGAGATGGATTAACTGACTGTTGTTTGCAGGTTGTGCGACTAGCACTGTGAAGCCAGGAGTTTGGTTCTGATTGCTGTCAGGAAGCAGTGGAGTTTGCGGTTTACAATCGGCGGTTTGCAGCAGGTCGCATTCTGCAGCCAGCCGGTCTTCTCTCCTTCTGCAATTCAATTCAAGTTCAATAACTTGTTCGCCGGTCTCAGCGGACTAGACGGTCTGTTTTTTCAGTTCGGCGGCGGCTTGGAGAGCAGTCGTCTCAGCAGAATAACAGGTAGTTCGCGGACTCCGTAGATCAGTGGTGCAACAGTGGCTTGGCGATCTTAGCGGACTCGGCGGTGTTTGGGGCAGTCCGCCCTGCTTGAAGTTTTTTGTTTGCTTGTATGCTTCTCTTTTATACTTGGCAAAATCATGTCTCGTCATTTATACCTAGTCTTGTAAAGAAAATAGTTGATAATACAAGACTTGTGGTTGCTCTCTGTCGTCTCTGATTACTTAGCACAGTTTATGGTTGGAATGATCGTGCGCCTGTTTTCCGCTTTCCGTTTGATCAAATTGTCAACTTGATAGCTCTGAAAGTCTTTGCTTGATACCAGAACTACCAGTTGATCAGCTTGTGAGATTTTCAACATGATATCTGAGTCGTCTGCTGAGACCGCCCCGTTGCTTTTATATTTATTGTTTAGTGGCTTGAAGTAATTGTTTTTGTTTAGGTTTTTAACAACTCTTGTTATAACCCAAGATTTTGATGAAAATGTTATGTTAGGAAGGCCATTTTTGAGGCAGTTATACAACGATACGGTGATAAATCAATTCAATCATACGCACGATTTCATGTTCTTTGTAAGATGCAAACGTGAATAGATTGTTATATGAAACCCATCATGAAAAAAAAAATCAGTTACAGTATCCATACACGTTTACCCGCAATACCTAGACCGCAGACTCGACCTACAGTCTTTTTTCTCAGCTCAGGCAAACACTCTTGCCGAAGCCGCGCAACCTCGACTTCCAGATGTAGCTCGCGCGAACTCAAATATCATGTTCTCCCGACCTACTTCATCTACAACAAGTCTCACTGCCTATTTTTCTGTACTAGGGCAGCCTTTTTTCTTTAGCCTACCCGCCTGCCAACCACTACTATTATAAATAAGGGTGAGCAATATTACTGAAGGAACCGATGACAATTGTCGAACTACCCGCAGGTTCTAGTGAACTAAGTCCTGATAGGAGCAAGATTTCTTTTATAAGAATTTTGGGGTGCGGATGACCCACTCTTCATGCCCCCACTATCATCTATCATAGTGGGGACATGGTTTTGACCGCCGCGCGATCCGCACACGCGATCGCGCGTGATCCGCGCTCGGGGGATCTCCCTCCCGGCGGCCTTCTGGGGCCGTCCCAACTGCTGCCCCCCCCCCCCCCCCCCCCCCTCCTATCCGGCGGCCGGCCGGCCCAAGCCGTCCCGGCTTCCGGCCGGCGAAGAGGCCTCGCCTTACGGCTACATGGCACGACCACCCCACCGGGCGCCCCCATCGAAGTGGACGCCACCTCCCACGACATCCTTTGCAGCCGTGGGAGGCCGAGGGTGGCGGTCGGCCGCGCCCACACCGACCGGGTCAAGTCAGTCGGCCGCGCCTTGAGTTCACCAACTTCGGTCGGCCGCACCTTGCGGTCGGCCGCACCTTGCTGGCAAGGGGTGACTGGCGCGGGAACTGGCAACCTCCCTCGCCCATGAAGGGGCGGCGGTTCCCAGTCAGTCGCGGCGTCGCGCCCTTCCTCCACCATCTGATCAACTCGCCGCGATCACGGCCGTCCATTCCTCGGAAAAACCGCCCGCGTAACTTCCACTGTTAGTGGAGGGCATCATGGTCATAGTGGCAGCTTACATTTAGCGAGTATTATACACTCTAAAATTATGATAAAAATATTAATATGGGTGGTTACAGTGTGCGAATAGCAGCATAACTACTGTAACCATCCTCTTGATGCTATAAAAGGAGTCTCATGTCTCCTCATTTCTCGCAAGTGTAACGAGCAGCGGTCTGTCACGCTCGATTCTACAAACAAGTTGTAACCTGAGCTGATAGTGGAGTTTGACCGGCACAGATCCGGACACGTGGTTTTTTACCCTGTTGAAAAAAGTCGTCTTGTGCACTTACTTCTTACTTTGTGACTGATTACGTGTTCGATCGCTATCGGGGTAAGACGGTCACGTCCAGACCGGTTTAAAAGCGCCGAGTTAGACCACAACAAGTACCAAGCTTTCATCGTACTTACGAGCTCTACTTTGAGATATATGTATTGAACTCAAATTTTGTATCCACAATTCAATTAATAATATCACACATACCTATAGATTTGCACTGTGCAAAATTTGTCTTCTTCTCCTGCGGCTTCACCTCCCCCTTATTCTGACAAGTCAAAGTAAAACCGGCGCATAAATTGCTTACTCGCTAGTCGTGTACAAAAGGATCGGGCCCAGTGGGCCGGCCCGAGCCCGGCCCGGCAAAAGCCCGGCTAGGCCCGACCCAGCAAAAGCCCGGCCCGGGACGAGGCCGGGCCCAGGGCCCATACAGGGCTCAGGTTTAGAGCTACTGCCCGCCCCGATACCCGGCCCGGACCGGGCCGGACTAGGGCCGGGCAAAGCCCGGCGGGAAAGAAGAGCATAACGACTCTTATTAGAGCCGTTAATTAAACAACTCTAATAAGAGCCGTTAGCAGCGGCCGGCTGTCCCGCTGGATTCTGCTGTACTGCTCTACAGAGGGCCTAGGCTGGCCAGCCTAGGCCCTAGGCTCATTATTTATAAAAAAAATAAGTTTTTTTATAAAACCCACCCCCCCTCTCACTCTCACACACTCTCTCTCTCATTCCCAAATCCCCAACTCGAGCACCCCCCCTCTCTCTCTGACTCTCTCTGACTCTCTCTCTCCCACTCACTCTCTCTCAGCTCTCTCTCTCTCACTCACTCTCTCTCTCAATTTCTCTCTCCAACTTACTCAATCTCTCACTCTCCAAGGCTCTCACTACCTCAACGACAGCATGACGTCGTTCTCCTCAACGCCTGAGTCGTCTACTCAGAGTACGACTGTAGTGGTGGAGCACAATCGTAAGGTGGCAGTTTGGGAGCACTTCGATAAGGTTCATGTTGGCGCCGAATTTAAGGCGCAGTACAAATTATGCTCGAAGTTGCTGACCCTTACCGGCAACTCGACACTATCAAGACACCTTAAGTCTTGCGTATCGAAACAATCTCCCGAGTCCAGTCAGGCCCAAATTTCATGAGCAGGACAAATTTGGACATACGATCAAATTCGCCAACGAGACTTGCAGATGAAACATGTCATCAAATGTGGGTTGTCATTCAGCCATTACGACAACGAGAATGGGACAAAGTGCATACATGGAGGCCTTCAGCCCAAATATCAACAGGTAAGTAGAGCTTCTCTTAGGCGCGACGCCATTAAAGCTTATTTAGAATCAAAACATTTGTTAATAATTTTTTTTGAAAATTTCGAGGGTCGTGTAAGTTTAACGAGCGACGTTTGGAGCAGTAACATAAAAGTGGGATTATCGTACATATGTATCACGTGTCACTGGATCGATCCCGTCTCATGAGAGTTAAATAAACGCGTAATTTGTTTTGAAGGCTTCAATTATACTCACACTGGTAAAACTATATATAACATAATTATGAAATGTGTGCGCGAATTTAAATTAAAAGATAAAATAATGAGTATTTCTTTTGATAACGCCTCTAACAATAACATAGCTATTGATTGGTTAAAACGCGATTTAAAACCAATGCTAAAATGTGTGTTTTTTCACACTCGCTATGTTTGTCACGTTTTAAATTTAGTAGTACAAGATACCTTAACCGCTGTGGAACCGTATATTGAAAAAATTCGTCTTATGCTTAGAGTCATTTATACTTCTGGGCAACGATCGCAAAATTTTAAAAAATTTGTAAACACACAGGGTAAAAAATATTTGAAACCACAATTTGATATGTCTATTAGATGGAACTCAACATATAAAATGTTAAAAAGAGCATTTCAACAAAAATTATTCCTTATGTAATATTATAAAATGATAAATAGTCAAGATTTAACCGATGTCGATTGAGACGTATTAGGACATTACATGGATTTATTAAAATGTTTTTATAGGGTGATAGTTTTTTTATCTGCCGTGTACTATCTCACTAGATCACTAGTTATTGAAAATTTTGTAAACATCGCATAAAAATTAAATTATTATAGACAATATGATGAATAACTTCCATTAATTGAAATAATGGAAGAAACAAATTTAAAATATTATAGAGAAATGCCTACAATTTTTTGTGCGCCGCCGCTTTAAATCCGTTATTCAGCATAGACGGCGTAGAAAATTTGATAGAAGAAATAAATACAAACTTAAATTTAAATTTAAATTTCGGTGATCGTGACGACGTTAGTATTATAAAATTTAATTCTTTTTTTGCCGAGTGTTACAATTATTATGATAACTTATACGGCTCCCGGCCCCGGGAAGAAATATCGCAAGCAAAAACAAAGGATACTTTTAAAAACAAAATTTTAGAATTAGCAGCTAGGAAAAAGACGCGCACATCTAGTAGTTTAAATGAATTAGAATTGTACACTAAAACAAAATTCCGTGATTTTATGAGCGCGGAGGAGATTGAAAACTTCGATCTCTTAAAATGGTGGAAATGTAAAGTTAATACGTATCCTATTTTGTCCTATATGAACCGTGATTTACTAACAATCCAAGCTAGTACGATAGATTCAGAATCCGCTTTTTCTCTTAGTGGTAGAGTTTTGAACGAGCGGAGGAGCCAGCTAAATGAATAATCTCTGGAAATGTGCATCTGCTACAAGGACTAATTGGATGCTATGAAGAGCAAGTAGCACATTACAACATTTGAGGATAGCTCAGAGGAGATCGAAGACGAGATGAACGCGATGAATTTACAAGATGATTGAAGAGCAAGCGCACATATAGTAGCGAATAACGGATTTAAAGCGGATTTACAACTGAAAGTTATAGCAGGTCTATTTCGACGAGATTTACAACTTTTATGTTGAGCACCTTTTCTAAAAATATCATATAGCAGGTCTATTTTTAAAAGGTGCGGAATCCGGGCGGAATAATGCGAATTCCGCCCGGATTCCACGCCATTAGAAAATAAGGCTAATATATGATATTTTTAGAAAAAATGTTCAACATAAAAGTTATAGATCTCGTCGAGATCTATAACTTTCATGTTGAACACTTTTCCTAAAAATGGCTTTTAAAAGTTTAATTTTTGGGCTGTCAATATTCATCGGGCTGTCAATAGCCATTTTTTGGGCTGCTATTATCTTTGTGCTGTCAATAGTCATATAAGGGCTGCCAATATAAACGCCCTAAGAAAATCGGGATAGATATATGTTATCTTGATTTTTTTTCATTTTTTAATCATCTTTATTGTGTGTTTTATAATCTATGTTATGTGATTTATTATTTACAACTTCTACAACCAAACAATTTATTTACTGTTTTTTGTGTACTAAATGTTTTTTTAACCTAATAGCATGTCTGAAATTTGTATTAACTCCTATTTTAGTAAGAATTAAAACGCTATTTTTGACTTTTAAAGTCAAAGCTATCCCCGTGACTTTTATTCTCACTTCTCCATTTTCATTGCTCTTATTGTGGACTAATTCGAAGTCTCGGTCAGACCAGAATTCTTGAACCATCTAATTAGCTTTTGGGACGGTCGAGCGCCCACACAGTCAAAAAAATAGGTTGATTGTACATAAGCAGTTTTAACGTGAAAAAACCCCTCAACTGGGTAAAGAACCACGTGACCGGATCTGTGCCGGTCAAAATCCACTATTTCCTGAATGTTACAGCTGGTTTGTGAAGTCGAGGATGACATGACACCTCTCGTTACAATTATGAGGTGAGAGAACACTTTGCACACGGTGGACAACAGACCGTCACGCCATGGGTTGTTACAAATTGCACTTCGCGCTGATGGTCTTCGGATAGCGGCTTGCAGATTCTGGATGAGAGACAGAGCACTCGATCTTGTAGTTGCAGGAGCCGCTTGGTACTTGGACGATTTGGCTTTGGCGGATTGCTTTGACTTGACCCGCTTGTGGCTCGGGTGTGGCTCGAGTGCGACTCGCGTGTGACTCAGAGGTGGCTCGTAGGAGGAAATTGACAGAACTTCGACCTGCAGAATAAGAAGACTCCAAAGAGAAAGATCAGAAAAAGATGAGAAATGGGGAGGCCTGGGGCTCCTTCTATAGGCTCCGAGAGGTGATTACGATAGTTATGCGTCTATCTGCACACCGTGACCACATTCATAAATGTTTTTACTATAGTTTTAATGCGCGCGTCCCGCTATCTGAAGACCATCATAAATAAAATAATAAATAATAATTAAATTCCCCCTCACTAATCCAGTGGTTAGTGGGTGGTTACGCGCGAATAGAACGACCGAGTACGCTCCCCCTCAATCGGACGGCTGGAGCGGGCCTCCATGAGTGGCCGACGAACTTGGCGACAAGTTCTCCGGCGAGGGGAGGGCCGCCAACGGTGGCCGGGGAGGAACAACCGCTCTCCTTGGCCGCGTGCCGGCAGCCGAGGGAGGGGGCGGCCGGGGTGGCCGCCCTCATGGCCACCGATGGCCAAGGATGGGGGCTGCCCCGGCCGCCGCCCCCCTTGCCTGTGCAGGCTGCCGAGGAAGGGGCAGTCCGGGAGGCCGCCCTCCTAGGTTGTGTCGGTGGCCGAGCGAGAGGGTGGCCCAGGCGGCCGTCCCCTTGTCCACTCCGACGGCCGAGCGAGGGGGAGGCCCGGGCGGGCTCCCCCTCGGTCGCACTGGAGGCCGAGCGAGGGGGTGACCCGGGCGGGCGAGGAGGGGGTTCGACCGCCCTGTTGGGTATTGTATCCACAATTACCTGGATTTGACGAAGCCACCTGTCAAGCTAAGAAGAATTCACGATGTATTTGATAAATCCTTTTAAGTTGTGCTTGCAGTTATTCCACGCTAAGTGCACTCCAATGTCAGGGTGCAGTAGGTCAATATACACGGGTCTGCACGACGTAATCCCTCGTTGAGCAGATCAGTGTGTTGGCCTACGTGCACTCTCTCTATTGGAGTGTACTTATTTTCAAGTACAGGGCTGTGATCATGCAAGAGCAGACAAGGAGCAAGGATGGGTCAAAGAGCAGCTCATGGGTGGAAAGACGAAAAATCGTCTAAGTGTGAATCGACGAGAATCACTAGTGATTCTCGCCGAATCGTCGAGAATCACCGGCTGATTCTCGCCGTCTCTATCCGGCTACATCAAAGCATGTGACTCTGGCGCTAAGTCATAATCGACGAGAATCACCAAGTGATTCTCGCCGAATCGTCGAGAATCACTGGCTGATTCTCGCCGTCTCTATCAGGCTAAATCAGAGCGTGCAAACAAGTCAACATCGACGAGAATCACCTTTGATTCTCGCCGAATCGACGAGAATCACCTTTGATTCTCGCCGATTCGACGAGAATCACCTTCGATTCTCGCCGATTTTGACTTGGGCAATTTTCTGGATCCCACTGGACCGGATCAAATGTTAAGGCTCTATTTTGAACCGCTTTTAGGGTTTCTTCAGGTGGGACCCATAACGGTCATAAAAGAGTATTTGACTGTATAAATACACACGTATTTTTGAACAGTACAGTAGCGAAGAAGATTTGAAAAAGCCGAGCCGCCGACGTGACCTAGATCGCGATACCTCCGCCGCCGCCGTCGCCGCTCGTGCTGGTCGATCGACGGCTGCTAGATCGTGGTTTCTTCCAGATCTCCCGGCGATAGAAGCTTAGCCAAGCTTAGAGTCTCACGCGTCTAACCAGAGATCCTTTGTCTCTTGATTTGTTGATCGGGAAAACTTTTCCCGTCCGAATCGATCGAGACGATCGATCCTAGTGTGGCCGTTGGAAGACCTTGCTAGCTTTGCTACGAAGTTTGAATCTCCAAAGTACAGCAGCAGCACTCCGTTATCGCCGCCATTCCCGAGAATCTAGCCGCCGCCCTTCTTGCCGCCGCCGGTTCCGGGGAGATTCTCTCCAAGTGAGATCTAGGGTTGTGGACTCTTCGATTACTTCAAGAACACGTCGTCGAACGAAGAGGGACACCTTAGTCTCCAAAAGTTGTTTGTATTTCTTGTACATTCTAGTTCATTTTTGTTGTAAAGGAACGTTGGTTCCTAGTTGTAAGGGTTGGGTGCAACCCGTGTTGTGGGAGTGTTGTCTCCTACGTGTGGAAGGGTTCCTTCCGATAGTGCAAGGATTGGATTTCAATCCTGTTGGTGAAGTGACCGAGTCATCCCTTGTTGGGAGATAGGTCGAAGGGGGAAAGTGGATGTACCCAACTCGGGGAACCACTATAAATAGCTTGTGTACCTTCTTTGCTGTGCTGGTCTGTTTATTTGTGCAGGTACAATTTTAATTCCGCAAAAACGCTGCACGTCACCTATCCCCCCCATAGGTGAAGGTAGTTGACACTAGGTGGACTTTCAAGTGGTATCAAAGCGAGGTTACTCATCAAAAAGATTTACACCTTGAGTAGAATCCTGCCACCAGTGTCAGAAGCATGGAGCTGGATCATGAGATCTCTCCACTAAGACTTCCCACATACACAAAGGAGTATTATTCCGTCTGGAAGATGAGAGTGTCGTATCACTTGGAGGCTATCGATCCTCGAGCATCTTTCATCCTGGAAGACGGTCCTTTTATTCCTATGAAGACCTCCGGCTCTGGAAAGAATACCCAAGTGCCCAAGTGTATTGCTGAGATGTCGGAGACGGAACTCTCATTATTTAATCTGGACAAGATGATTCGTCAGATTATCATGGATGTCTGGTCTGGACCTTCTCGCTCTAGATTGGAAAAATGTGGGACGGCCAAATCTATGTGGGTAATGATCTCAGAGCTGATGGGGGGATCAAAGAAAGCTGGGATCTGCTGTCAACTAGAGGATGAAGCCTATGTGGGGGTCCTCGCCTCTGAAGATGAAGGCAAAGATCAATCGGACAGCATCAGAGCTCTAGTGTCCTTGTCAGAGACTGAAGAAGAAATTGAGGAAAGCAGTTCTGATGAGGATGACACAACGGTCACTGGTGCTAGTGACAATAACACTGAAGAGCAGGTAACTTCTTCATCATGCCCCGTCTCTCTTGAAGTTCCTGAAGACAGGAACTGTTTCCCTTCAGAAAATCCTGATTCCCTGAAGAGAGCCCTTCAGAAAAGCAACCTACTTGTTGAAGAGCAAGCTCAGGAGATTGCTCGGCTGAAGATCTTGTTGGTTCTCCAATTGGCATCCAACAAGGTCAAGGACTCTAAAATCTCAGATCTAGAGAGTAGTCTAGAGAATGAGAAAAGGATAGTATCTAACTTTTCCAAGGTTGATGCTATGAAGAGAAAGGAAGAAAATGGGTGGATCTCCCGAATTATCAATTCATGGAGAAATGGGGAAACGGTATTCCGACCCCCCACTCCAAGCAGGAAGGGTACTCATCATGCCTTCAGGTATGATCACAGGAATAATCGTGGTCACTGCAAGGGTGATCTGTCCTCATGTGGAGACACCCATAGTGCAAGGGCCGTCATGGCCACCCATGAGAGAATACCTAAGGCTCATTCTGAGCCCTTTGTATTCTCGGCCACTGCCCCTACTCGGCATGAATCTGCTGATATCAGCTCTCAGAACTCTTCTCTCCACCCAAGGACACAGGAAAGGGAGGTTAGAAGTCATGCTGTAAGTTCTCATGGGGCCTCAGGAAGGGGGCTGACTGAAAGGAAGGCACCACCTCCCAGGCCTCGTGACGCTCGCTACATGCATTCCTTCCACCCTTCCACGTGTCATGGTGGAAGAGGCAATTTTGGGAGCGGATCCAGATCTATCCCGTTTGGACCTAGGCTCATGACTACCTCAGTCACTAGATCAGGTCAGAAACGGAGATACAACATTCACACGTGTTGGTGTTGTGGCAAGGTGGGACACTTTGCCATAGACTGTTGGCATAACCCGTCTATGTCAAGGGCAAGGGCCTATCCACATCTTCTGGGCAGAGGTAGTCTTCCTGACAGGATTTCTGAGGGAAGGCATTCGAGTGTTTATGCTAACAAGAACCTAGGACCCAATATGTATTGGGTTCCTAAGGTAAAGTAACTCTCTTTTGCAGGGTAGTCTAGGTTCCCGTAAATATGATGGGAACTAGACAGTAGATGTTTCAAGACTGAATTGGAACAATCATCTGGAATAACAGAAGTGATATCTACATGGGCATACTGTAACAACCCCATCCGTTCATATGCTATATTCTAGAAGGTCCGGCCGGGGCCCCACAGGATATAGCACAAAACAGTCGGCGAAGGTACAGGATGATACCAGAGTAGCGCATCGCACCTATCACAAGCATTCTAGCGGAAGCCTAAACTACTTGAACTCCTCATGAATGTCCAAACATAAACTCCACATTTTCTATATATATAGGAATGTCTTACAACATGTATAAAGTGTTGGCCTTATGGCCTTACAGGGCTTTCAATCAGTGGCCTAAAACAGATTGGCGCGCAGGCCGGCCACACTAAAAGAAAACACATAAAAGAACATTAGCCTTCGAGGGCTAGCAGCAGCAGCAACACCAGCAGGAGCATCAACCTCTATGCGTCCCGCTCGGCTCTCCAGCACCTGTGCAAGGGCAATCCACCCAACGGTGGCAAACAAAAGCAACGGTCAGCGTTCAGCTGACCAAATTATAACGACCCTACCCCTCCTCTCGGGGCAGCGGTATTTTCCCTGCAGGCATATCATATCACAAGTATGGCAAGCTATATCATCAAAAGGTGCTTTCACGCACACAAGGCATCACAACCGTTCGCCACCCGGCCCAACGGTCCGTGCACTCAGGGCACATTCTTGGTGTTCTGGCAACCTCTTGCCCACCACCGTATCAGGGTTACAACCCAACGGTACCTCTCTTGAGCATTTACTCCATGGCGTGCAGCCGGAGTTAGTCTTCGGACACCGGGATGGCCCGTAGCCCCCCTTTGTGTCATGGCGCGCAGGCCGAAGACTCTTGCTATGCGCTCCAACAGACCGCACTTTTTGGTCTTACGTCAGACGGACATAGCGCAGGTCGGATCCTCCACCCCCCGTTGCTCAAATCGCCTTGCCTTCTCCGAGTACAGCGTACTCACGGCTATATCAAAGGCGCGGGTCGGTCTCACCAATCCTGTTCCTGGCATTCAAGCCTAGGTATTTCACTATACCCATTTCCTCACAGCAACAGCGGGTCTTTCCTGGGCACACCAGTACTTCCTGTGATTCTCTCCACAGGTGGACACCGCACAAGCACAAATGTCAGGGGTCTTTCCTGGGCACACCATTACTTCCTGTGACTCACTTCACAGGTGGACACCCTACGACATCAAGCATCACAAAAAGAGCCTTTCCTGGTCCCACCAGTACTTCCTGTGCCTCATTCACAGGTTGGACCCAAAACATCACATGGCTATTTTCCTGGGCTACCACCCCAGTACTTCCTGCTACTCCTTTTCGCAGGCATAACCCGTAGACGCCGTACACTACACGTTATCACGGAGTCTTCTCCGGTTCGTATGCAACATCACCAATCCAGACTAACCTGTCCAGATGGGCTTCACACAGCATGCCTATTCCGTACTCCATTTCCGGATCTATATGCACAACAAAGGGGATTTCAGGAATCACCCAAACGACTCCCAAAAGCAGCCACCTCTTGGTGGGGGAATCAAAAGATATGCCAAAACGGAAGCCTTCACATGGCTAGGAAGAAAACTCGTTACCCTTGACGATCGCTTCGGTGCCATGGCTTCCAAGCTAGCTTGCAAGACTTGCAAGAGCGTTTCCTCCGCAACGCTGGCTTCGGATCTCTCGTCGGTAAACCGCAGCACCACCAGCAGCAGTCCCCCTTTCCTCTTCCTCCTCCTTTCTCTCTCTCTTTCTCTCTTGAAGAAAGATGAAGGCCAACTTGAAGTGAGCAACACTTCTCTGATTTCGGCCCTTAAGGAAAAAGGAGAAGAGGCTGCAACCCTTGGATCCAGACTGAAGGAATGGACGGCCACGATTCTGCCAAAAACACAAATTTTGACCAGACACGGCCTCGAACATTGCCGTGTGCCTGGCTGTGTGCCTCAAGCGGTGGTCAACCGACTTATCCAAACCAGTGACACGCCCACGGGACACGCCCGTGTCATGGGCCGTGTCACCAACACGCCTTCCGACACGCCCGTGTCTGTGGCCGTGTACCTGGGTGAAAAAATCCCAAATCATCCCGAGACTTCACACGGCCTGTGACACGCCCGTGTCCCAGGCCGTGTGCCTAGACACGGCACAAAGACACGCCCTGTCGGATTCCTTCGGCGGGCTGAGTTCGTCGCCTGATTTGACACGCCCTGTGACACGCCCGTGTCACAGGCCGTGTTCAACACTCGACACACACTTCTCGACACTCGACGATCGTCGAGCAAAAATCGTCGAGCAAAAATCGTCGAGCAAAAATCGTCGAGACAAGGCCCAATCGTCGACACAACCTCGACACGCCCTGCGACACGCCCGTGTCGCAGGCCGTGTCACCTGACACGCCCTGGGACACGCCCGTGTCCCAGGCCGGGTCACCCAAAAATTCCTGTTTCTGAACTTTGGGCTGTTACAATCCTCCCCTCCTACAAGAAATTTCGTCCTCGAAATTTGAGACAGGAAAGCAACAGACATAGCAAGAAAAATGTAACAACATCGATCTATATATATCTAAACGTTTATGTTACACTATTCTCGCTCCAAATGACCGAAACAACTCAGGGAACTCTTCTCGCATGGTTTGCTCGTGCTCCCATGTCAGCTCTTCACGGCCGCAGTTGTCCCACCGGACTTTTACCATACCGACCGTCTTGTTCCGCAACTGTTTCTCAGCTCGATCTTCGATCTGAATGGGTCTAACTCTCGTTGTTAGCACATACTCCACCGGCACACGATCATCCGCGATCACTTGAGTTGGATCTTTCACGGCCTTCCGAAGCACCGAGATGTGAAAGACATCATGTAACCCACCCAAGTCCGCCGATAGAGCTAGCCGATAAGCCGCTTCGCCAACTCGCTCAACCACTTCAAAAGGACCTAAATATCTTGGACTCAACTTTTTCAATCGTCGAATCCTGGAGACACCTTTGAATGGTTTGATCTTCAAGTAGACCCAATCGCCAACCGTAAATTCAACGTTCCGATGCTTGGCGTTGTAGTACTTCGCTTGTCGATCTTGAGCAATCAGCAATCTCTCTCGAATAGTCCGAATGGTTGAGTTTGCTTCATCCACCTCATTTGGTTTAACAACCCGGGCTTCACCCGCTTCTACCCAAGCTAAGGGAGTACGACACTTCCTGCCATAGAGGGCTTCATATGGTGCCATCCCAATGCTTGACTGGTAACTGTTATTATATGCAAACTCGACCATATAGAGATGATCTTCCCATCTCTTTCCGAAGTCAAGGGCGCACATTCGGAGCATGTCCTCCATTGTTCTGTTGGTACGTTCAGTTTGGCCATCCGTTTGGGGATGAAAGGCCGTACTAAAAGTCAACTTCGTGCCCAACAGTCAGTGAACGAGCCTCCAATCATTTGACGTGAATCGCCCATCTCGATCACTTACGATGCTCCGAGGAACACCGTGAAGACGCACAATCTGGTCAACATATAGCTTTGCCAAACTTTCAACCGAATCATCCCGCCTGTTCGGGAGAAAATGTGCTACTTTTGTTAGCCGGTCAACTACCACCCAAATGGAATCATTTCCTCGCTGCGATCTTGGCAACCCGTGCACAAAATCCATGGAAATATCATCAAATTTCCACTCTGGGATCGGCAGTGACTTCAAATAACCGCCCGGCTTTTGGCATTCCGCCTTCACCATCGCACATGTTTGACATTTGGCGACATATAGGGCAACATCTTTCTTAAGTCCTGGCCACCAGAAAAGCTTCTTCATATCGTTGAACATCTTTGTGCTCCCGGGGTGAATGGAATACTTCGTATAATGTGCTTCATACATCAGTTCTTCCCTCAACTTCCCCACATTCGGGACGCACAAACGGCCCTCTTTTCGCAAAAGACCGTCATTCCAGGTGAATTTGCCTTCTGGTCCTTCATTCACATAGCGCAAGAGATCTTCATCCAACTCCGTTGCCCGTCGAACTCGGTCCGTAAGGTCACATTGCACCTCAGTCCAGTTCAAACATGCAGTGGCAGTGGAATTCTTGTCAACACAATAGATCTCTAATGCTTCCAACTCCTGGATCAGACGTTCATCATGCCTTTGCAACCAATTTGCTCTAACCGGAACTCGCCGACTCAAGGCATCCGCGACAACATTCCCCTTCCCGGGTGTATAGTGAATCTCGAAAGTGTAATCCCCAAGGAACTCCAACCACCTTCGTTGTCGCATGTTCAACTCTTTCTGCTCTAACAGATACTTTAGGCTCTTATGATCAGTATAGATCTCTACCTTCACGCCATAAAGGTAGTGTCGCCACAACTTGAGTGCAAAACTCATCGCCGCTAGTTCCAAATCATGGACGGGATAGTTTCGCTCGTGCACCTTCAGCTGGCGTGAGCCATAAGCAATCACCTTTCCGCTCTGCAGAAGAACGCAGCCTAAACCGCTTCCTGAGGCATCACTATAAATCACAAACCCATCGGTTCCACATGGCGAAGACAACACTGGTGCCGTGGTCAACCGAACCTTCAGCTCTTCAAAAGCTCGTGCGCACTCTGGCGTCCAAACGAACTTCTGATCCTTTCGCGTCAGTGTGGTTAGCGGCAAAGCGATCCGCGAGAAGTTTTCCACAAATCTTCTATAGTAGCCCGCAAGTCCAAGGAAACTCCTGACCTCGGCCACGGAAGACAATATTGGCCATTCTTGTATGGCTCTTATCTTCGCTGGATCCACTGTAATGCCTGCTCCACTCACCACATTGCCCAAAAATGCCACTGACGATAGCCAAAACTCACACTTCGAGAACTTGGCATAGAGCTGATTTTGCCTCAACGTGTTCAGCACCAACCGCAAATGAATCTCATGCTCAGCTTTGGACTTCGAGTACACCAGGATGTCATCAATGAACACAATCACAAACAGATACAGGTACTCACGAAAAATACGGTGCATCAAATCCATAAACACCGAAGGCGCATTACACAATCCAAAGGGCATGGCTGTGAACTCATAGTGTCCATAGCGCGTTCCAAATGCGGTTTTGGGAATGTCACCTTCCCGAATTCTTAACTGGTAATAACCAGACTTCAGGTCCAACTTCGAATAGACGGTAGATCCCACCAGCTGATCAAATAATTCATCAATCCGAGGTATCAGATACTTATTCTTCTCGGTCAGCTTATTCAATTCACGGTAATCGATACACAACCGTAACCCACCATCTTTCTTCTTTACAAAAAGCACAGGCGCGCTCCAAGGTGACATACTTGGGCGGATATAACCTTGCTCTAACATTTCTTGTAGTTGAACCTTCAACTCAGCCATCTCTTTAGGCGCAACGCGATATGGCGAGCGGGCCACGGGTTTCGCACCTGGCACCAACTCAATTGTGAAGTCAATCTCCCGCTGGGGTGGTAGCCCAGTGAGATCCGCGGGAAACACATCCGTAAATTCTGCCACAATCGGAACCTCGCACAATATGGCCTTAGGCTCAACAACCTGAATTAGTTCAAAGTAACACTCCGCACCCTTCCGAATAGCTTTGCCTACCTGGAGTGCAGACATCAACGTCCCGCCTACTCCTCGCATACCCGCGAACTTGGTCTCCTGTTCGGTATTCTGGCCCAACGTGATTTCTTTGGACTGACAATCAATCATAGCATGCTGCTCCGCAAGCCAATCCATCCCAAAAATCACATCGAATTCCGATATTGGCAAAACAAATGCGGTTAAACAAAAATCCCGACTTCCTAACTGAACCGCCACATCGCAAGCTTGATCCGCAAGCATCCAACAACCATTCGGCAACACCACTCTGACGCTATCTGCCTTTGGACGACTGGGTATCCCAAGCCGCGTAAGAAACTCACTAGACAGAAAAGAATGCGATGCACCTGTATCAAACAGTGCTCGCGCCAGCGTGTCCCGAATCATCACGAAGCCTATGACAAACATGTCACACACACAAACCACAAACATAGGGGTACTAAGCTAAGCATACAAACAACCGCATAGGCAAAACTAACTCATACCTGTGACAACGTCACTCTGCTTGATGGCCTCCTGCAGGCCAAGATTGTAGACCCGGGGTTGCGCTTGCGAGGCAGAAGAATCCACCACCGCTTTTCCTTTCTCTGCATAAGATGCTCCCGCCTTCTTTTCACTCTTTGGCGGCATCCGACAATCTCGCGCAATATGCCCCATCCTACCACAATTGAAGCAGGTACGAGTTTCTGGCTTGGAGGTTGCCCCTGAAGTTGCTCCCGTTGCAACTGATGAAGGAGCTTGTCCACTAGGCTTGGACCTCTTACCCCATCTCTTCTTGTAAAATGATTTTCCCGAGCGGGGCGCCTTCCACTCTTGTTGCGACACAACCAAAGCCCTCTTCCCTTGCACCCTCTTCATGTCTTTTTCCAACGCGGTTGCAGTGTCAACCAACGCTTGGAAACCTTGGTTCACAGAACTGGACACAAGGAACCTCAGCTCATCCCTCAGTCCTTCATAGAACCGATTAGTCTTCCTCTGCTCATCAGCAAAAATCGAACCCGCATACCGCCCCAAGCGAGTAAATTCATGCAGGTACGCGTCAACACTGCCATCACCTTGAGTCAATCGTTGGAATTCATTTTCCATGGCTATCCGTTGAGCCACAGGAAGGTGCTTCGCAAGGAAGAGCCGGGAGAATTCTTCCATCGACACTTGGGTTAACGGACGACCCGCCAAATGATGCAACTCCATCTCATCCCACCATAACCGAGCTTCTCCTTCAAGCAAGAAGGTGGCTAAGGTAACTTTCTGATGTTCCGCCGTGCCTATCGTCGTCATCACTCGCTTGACGCGCGATAACCAATCCTCAGCCTGCGTCGGGGTTCCCGCTCCCGAGAACGTAGGCGGATGGAAGCTCATAAACCGCGTTAGCTGCTTCTCAGCCGCTCGAGGTACCACATCCATGACAGGTTCCGGCCTTGCCGCCACCTGTTCTGGCCCCACAGCCGCTTGCTCCTGCCTCAGTGGCTGACCTTGGATCATGGTATACAAGGCCTCCGCAACTAAACGGACATGTTCTGCAGACGGTGGAGGTGTAGGCACCGCAGCTGGTGCCGTACTTTCATCAGAACGCTGGGGCTCAGACGGCCCAGCTCCACTTCGTGTCACCTAAAGGTGGACAAGACACACACATTAGCGGTCGTACCCAAGCAAACAACACAACATAGGAACACGCAGGTTCCTCAAACATACAAAATGCATTCCTATCATGGACATTCAGGAGTTCATTCGTAAAATTTGGTGTGCACAAACACGTGCTCGCCACCCCACAAAAGAAGGCGACCACGACTTCGAGAGGGAAAGACCAAGACAACCGATACCAAAAATGTAACAACCCCATCCGTTCATATGCTATATTCTAGAAGGTCCGGCCGGGGCCCCACAGGATATAGCACAAAACAGTCGGCGAAGGTACATGATGATACCAGAGTAGCGCATCGCACCTATCACAAGCATTCTAGCGGAAGCCTAAACTACTTGAACTCCTCATGAATGTCCAAACATAAACTCCACATTTTCTATATATATAGGAATGTCTTACAACATGTATAAAGTGTTGGCCTTATGGCCTTACAGGGCTTTCAATCAGTGGCCTAAAACAGATTGGCGCGCAGGCCGGCCACACTAAAAGAAAACACATAAAAGAACATTAGCCTTCGAGGGCTAGCAGCAGCAGCAACACCAGCAGGAGCATCAACCTCTATGCGTCCCGCTCGGCTCTCCAGCACCTGTGCAAGGACAATCCACCCAACGGTGGCAAACAAAAGCAACGGTCAGCGTTCAGCTGACCAAATTATAACGACCCTACCCCTCCTCTCGGGGCAGCGGTATTTTCCCTGCAGGCATATCATGTCACAAGTATGGCAAGCTATATCATCAAAACGTGCTTTCACGCACACAAGCCATCACAACCGTTCGCCACCCGGCCCAACGGTCCGTGCACTCAGGGCACATTCTTGGTGTTCTGGCAACCTCTTGCCCACCACCGTATCAGGGTTACAACCCAACGGTAGCTCTCTTGAGCATTTACTCCATGGCGTGCAGCCGGAGTTAATCTTCGGACACCGGGATGGCCCGTAGCCCCCCTTTGTGTCATGGCGCGTAGGCCGAAGACTCTTGCTATGCGCTCCAACAGACCGCACTTTTTGGTCTTACGTCAGACGGACATAGCGCAGGTCGGATCCTCCACCCCCCGTTGCTCAAATCGCCTTGCCTTCTCCGAGTACAGCGTACTCACGGCTATATCAAAGGCGCGGGTCGGTCTCACCAATCCTGTTCCTGGCATTCAAGCCTAGGTATTTCACTATACCCATTTCCTCACAGCAACAGCGGGTCTTTCCTGGGCACACCACTACTTCCTGTGATTCTCTCCACAGGTGGACACCGCACAAGCACAAATATCAGGGGTCTTTCCTGGGCACACCAGTACTTCTTGTGACTCACTTCACAGGTGGACACCCTACGACATCAAGCATCACAAAAAGGGCCTTTCCTGGTCCCACCAGTACTTCCTGTGCCTCATTCACAGGTTGGACCCAAAACATCACATGGCTATTTTCCTGGGCTACCACCCCAGTACTTCCTGCTACTCCTTTTCGCAGGCATAACCCGTAGACGCCGTACACTACACGTTATCACGGAGTCTTCTCCGGTTCGTATGCAACATCACCAATCCAGACTAACCTATCCAGATGGGCTTCACACAGCATGCCTATTCCGTACTCCATTTCCGGATCTATATGCACAACAAAGGGGATTTCAGGAATCACCCAAACGACTCCCAAAAGCAGCCACCTCTTGGTGGGGGAATCAAAAGATATGCCAAAACGGAAGCCTTCACATGGCTAGGAAGAAAAGTCGTTACCCTTGACGATCGCTTCGGTGCCATGGCTTCCAAGCTAGCTTGCAAGACTTGCAAGAGCGTTTCCTCCGCAATGCTGGCTTCGGATCTCTCGTCGGTAAACCGCAGCACCACCAGCAGCAGTCCCCCTTTCCTCTTCCTCCTCCTTTCTCTCTCTCTTTCTCTCTCTTGAAGAAAGATGAAGGCCAACTTGAAGTGAGCAACACTTCTCTGATTTCGGCCCTTAAGGAAAAAGGAGAAGAGGCTGCAACCCTTGGATCCAGACTGAAGGAATGGATGGCCACGATTCTGCCAAAAACACAAATTTTGACCAGACACGGCCTCGAACACGGCCGTGTGCCTGGCCGTGTGCCTCAAGCGGTGGTCAACCGACTTATCCAAACCAGTGACACGCCCACGGGACACGCCCGTGTCATGGGCCGTGTCACCAACACGCCTTCCGACACGCCCGTGTCTGTGGCCGTGTACCTGGGTGAAAAAATCCCAAATCATCCCGAGACTTCACACGGCCTGTGACACGCCCGTGTCCCAGGCCGTGTGCCCAGACACGGCACAAAGACACGCCCTGTCGGATTCCTTCGGCGGGCTGAGTTCGTCGCCTGATTTGACACGCCCTGTGACACGCCCGTGTCACAGGCCGTGTTCAACACTCGACACACACTTCTCGACACTCGACGATCGTCGAGCAAAAATCGTCGAGCATGCGACACGGCCTTGGACACGCCCGTGTCCTGGGCCGTGTGCCTCCTCTCGACGGATCGTCGAGAACAAAAATCGTCGAGACAAGGCCCAATCGTCGACACAACCTCGACACGCCCTGCGACACGCCCGTGTCGCAGGCCGTGTCACCTGACACGCCCTGGGACACGCCCGTATCCCAGGCCGTGTCACCCAAAAATTCCTGTTTCTGAACTTTGGGCTGTTACACATACTCACATTGAGCACCTGTTATGTTTTAACCAGAGGGGCTAAATGATAACTCTCATAATCCCAGGTATTTTTGATCAGCTCCAAGACTTGAGTCATATTGTCTCGACATTTACATATATATATATATTTATATGTTTATATATACACATATATGTGTGTACATCTAAGGATAGGTTAACACGGTAAACTTAAACCTTAGATACATCAATGAAGATTTATCGGTAATTCCACTGGTAGATTCGAGAACTAACATCTACAGGCGTAAATCGGTTCACTGAAAACTAACGAAGATGTGTCATTGGAAATCTCGATAACTTACAATTGACAACAAGAAATGTATGGAAAAGCCCGGTTCAAACCCTAAATAGATTGGCTTTAAGAAATATATATATATATATATATATATATATATATATATATATATATATATATATATATATATATATATATATATATTTAGAAGATTTTTAAATTGACTTGACATCAGAAGACTTCAAGAATCCTGCATGCCTCTTAACCCGTAGATTCCTATTAAAGAATCCCTTCGATTTCGACTTAAACAAATTCCCACTGATCCTTAACATCTCGCTCTTCACACAGAAACCCCATTAAAACCCTGTTAAACCGGTCGATATCGCAAAGGAATCCCGCCGACCCTTCATATTCCGCAGGAAACTTACCGAAGGTAACTCGCCGAAGGAAACTGGCCGAAGGAAACTCGCCGAAGGAAACTCGCCGACTCTTCCCCTTCCGTCGACCACCGCAGGAATCCCGCTTTCTCTTCCGTTGATATCAAGCAGGCAACTCGCCGATTCTTCCCTCCGTAGATCACTCCTCTCGCGTCCAGGGCGTTCGTCCAAGTCTCGGCGGGTTCGATCAACCAACGTCGCAATCGTCTTCCGGTTTCCCGTCGTTTCCGTCGATTCTCACCTTCTACGCTCTTGGGTAACCACTTTCTCACCCTTACAGTGACTTACTGTTAGTGTAGCTTCCCTCTTGATTCCTGATTAGGCGTAGTCTTGGGATTTCAATCTTGCAATGGCTCCAAGGACAACTGCCGGCCTGGTCACTGGTTGTGAGTTGGTTCGAACAGGGTTCTCACATGCTTCTGATGAATTCAGAAACATCATTATCATGCTTGAAGAGGCTGGACTCTCATTCATACTGGAGCACCCCTGTAAAATCTTGGACAAGGAAGTGATGGAGTTCTTCGTAACCGCCAAACTCCGGAATGAAGACTCTCTCATCAAGAGCAAGGTTGCAGGGGCAAAGATCAAGATGTCTGCAAGCAAGCTGACCCAATACTTGCAGCTCACTAGCTCTGCGCATGAGGATTATCTAGAGGAACAGGATAAAACCAGGACATTATTATTCTGTGGACTCGCTCGAGGAACTAGATCGATAAAGCGAAAGGATATGAATGAGGAGAGGAAACTTCTGTCAGACATCATTGGGAAAGTACTCATATGCAAATCGGGCTCTCATGACCACATCTCTGCGTACATGTTCAAGATCCTTATGGCAATTGTCTGCAGAAAAAGATTCAACTGGGGGGCATTGCTTTTTGAGAAGATAAAGGACACTCTCAGATCTCCTAGCTTTGGCCGAATCATCAGTCTATATCTCAATCAGTTAAACAGAGATAGGTATGACATGAGTAAAGGAGTTCCACTGCATTACTTGAAGAAAATGGACTCGAGCGTATTTGACAGATGAGAGAGACGCATTGGGCAGGCTGCCGTGGTAGAACAACAAGAAGTATCTCCAGCCGAGGACGGAACTGTGGCTGATTCCTTAGTAATCCCCAGTGAAATTCCTGATGCACTGACTGCAGGAATTGAGGGGGAGCCTCTACCCGCTTCTGCTAACGTCATATCTGGCATCTCTCAGATAGCTAGAGATGCAGTTGAAGATCTACAAGAAGAAAGTGAAGCTGTGATGGAAAATGAGGCGGCCCTGAATCTGAACGATCTAGGAGCCGGAGGTGATGTAGAGGAGACTTCTGAGGAAGGTTTGGAAGACGATGCAGCTGAGAATGATTTCATGGATGATGAGGATGAGGAAGAAGGAAATGTGGGACATGAAGCATTGGAGCCTCAGGACATCACTGAAGTTCCATCTGACAAGCACGCTCCTGAGATCGTTCCTGAGAACATTGGTGCAACAGTGGAGGGGGAGTCCTCTCAGCAGAGACTGCTTAGTACTTCCGAGAAATCTACAGAGGCTGCAAGTACTCCCCCCTTAGAGACTGTGCTAGTGTCCAGCTCTACAAGTGCATCTGCTGAAGAGCAAGGCCAAGGCATGCCTCAGGATCATCCACTACGAGCTGATCTAGCCAATCACACCGTAAATGTTATTCAAGGTATCGTGGATGAGCTCAAAGCATCTTTTGAGAAAGCTCAACATAAAATGTTAAAAAGAATTAAGAAATCTGAGAATCTCATGCTCAAGAACGTGGTGGAGATCAATCACAAACTGGATGTGATGGAAAAGAAGTTTGAAGACAAGTATACAGCGACCGACCAAGCTGTAACTCTTCTTATGGACGGATTAAAAAAGAACACCGATACTCTCGCCGTAGTAAATCAGAATGCTCATGTCGTAGCAAATAATATTCAAAAATTTGATGGCAATATGGTGACTCTTAACAACAATCAACAAGCCTTGGTTACCGAGTTCTCCAAGACTACAAAGCACATTGATGAGTCACTGCATTCTTATGCAAACTCCATTGCAGTCGAAGCCAAAAAGGGGGAGAAAGAATATACAGCTAAGATGGCCGAGCTTCAAGAAATCATAATCAAAAATTTTGAGCAGTCAAACATATATGTTTATGACAGTTGCTGGTGGATGCTCAAACAAGCGCTAGGCGCTAACATCCCTGAAAATCCTGAGGGTACTCCTGCTCCTGAAATTAATACTGCGGCTGATGAGGGACCAAGTGTTGAAGAAGTTCCATTAAGTGAAGCTGATGCTCATAGGGCTGCTAGGGCCACCTCCAAGGAAAAACTGATGGCAATGTTTGACCAAGGAGCCCTAGCAAAAGCTAGGGACAAGAGAAAATCTCAAGAAGGGACTTCTAAGGAAACGCAAGCTGAAAAGAGAATCAGATTGAAGGAGGATGAAGTAAGGAACGAAAGGTGGAGTCCGGTATCAAAGAGTATCATCTTGGACACATTCTGGCTACAAGAAAAAGGGGAAATCAATCGGAACGAAGTATACAGCCAACATGAGTGGGAGCTGCACAAGACATATGAAGCTAAACGGAACATCTTCTTCAGGACCAACACGGCGGCAGATAAAGCTCCTCCTCCAAGATACTATCCAAAGCCCAAGGAGTACGTTGAGAGGCAAAGAAATAAGTTTTTGGCTCAAAAACATAAGGATGACCTAGCCAAAGAGCAATAGACAGAAACTCATAGCTTGTCATTGTCTCATGAACATTTTTATCTTTTATTATTGTTATATGAACGATCTTGGGAATATCTATATATATATATGTATATGAATTTATGATTGACTCAAGATTTGACCTGTTTGCCTCTACTTCCTTGTGCCGTATCTTTAAATTATATA
The DNA here is from genome assembly GCA_039583875.1 of Platanthera guangdongensis. Taxonomy (NCBI): domain Eukaryota; kingdom Viridiplantae; phylum Streptophyta; class Magnoliopsida; order Asparagales; family Orchidaceae; genus Platanthera; species Platanthera guangdongensis. The sequence continues at coordinate 150,084,404 of CM077161.1, read as the reverse complement.
TGATGTATATATTATCTGGATGGTGGTATTCATCTTAGCTAGTGGGATTTTGGCTCCGTCAAATAGAGGGAGATTGTTGGGTATTGTATCCACAATTACCTCGATTTGACGAAGCCACCTGTCAAGCTAAGATGAATTCACGATGTATTTGATAAATCCTTTTAAGTTGTGCTTGCAGTTATTCCACGCTAAGTGCACTCCAATGTCAGGGTGCAGTAGGTCAATATACACGGGTCTGCACGACGTAATCCCTCGTTGAGCAGATCAGTGTGTTGGCCTACGTGCACTCTCTCTATTAGAGTGTACTTATTTTCAAGTACATGGCTGTGATCATGGAAGAGCAGACAAGGAGCAAGGATGGGTCAAAGAGCAGCTCATGGGTGGAAAGACGAAAAATCGTCGAAGTGTGAATCGACGAGAATCACCAAGTGATTCTCGCCGATTCGGCGAGAATCACTAGTGATTCTCGCCGAATCGTCGAGAATCACCGGCTGATTCTCGACGTCTCTATCCGGCTACATCAAAGCATGCGACTCTGACGCTAAGTCATAATCGACGAGAATCACTAGTGATTCTTGCCGAATCGTCGAGAATCACTGGCTGATTCTCGCCGTCTCTATCAGGCTAAATCAGAGCGTGCAAACAAGTCAACATCGACGAGAATCACCTTTGATTCTCGCCGAATCGACGAGAATCACCTTCGATTCTCGCCGAATCGACGAGAATCACCTTCGATTCTCGCCGATTTTGACTTGGGCAATTTTCTGGATCCCACTGGACCGGATCAAATGTTAAGGCTCTATTTTGAACCGCTTTTAAGGTTTCTTCAGGTGGGACCCATAACGGTCATAAAAGAGTATTTGACTGTATAAATACACGCGTATTTTTGAACAGTACAGTAGCGAAGAAGATTTGAAAAAGCCGAGCCGCCGACGTGACCTAGATCGCGATACCTCCGCCGCAGCCGTCGCCGCTCGTGCTGGTCGATCGCCGGCTGCTAGATCGTGGTTTCTTCCAGATCTCCCGGCGACAGAAGCTTAGCCAAGCTTAGAGTCTCACGCGTCTAACCAGAGATCCTTTGTCTCTTGATTTGTTGATCGGGAAAACTTTTCCCGTCCGAATCGATCGAGAAGATCGATCCTAGTGTGGCCGTTGGAAGACCTTGCTAGCTTTGCTACGAAGTTTGAATCTCCAAAGTACAGCAGCAGCACTCCGTTGTCGCCGCCATTCCCGAGAATCTAGCCGCCGCCCTTCTTGCCGCCGCCGGTTCCGGGGAGATTCTCTCCAAGTGAGATCTAGGGCTGTGGACTCTTCGATTACTTCAAGAACACGTCATCGAACGAAGAGGGACACCTTAGTCTCCAAAAGTTGTTTGTATTTCTTGTACATTCTAGTTCATTTTTGTTGTAAAGGAATGTTGGTTCCTAGTTGTAAGGGTTGGGTGCAACCCGTGTTGTGGGAGTGTTATCTCATACGTGTGGAAGGGTTCCTTCCGATAGTGCAAGGATTGGATTTCAATCCTGTTGGTGAAGTGACCGAGTCGTCCCTTGTTGGGAGATAGGTCGAAGGGGGAAAGTGGATGTACCCAACTCGGGGAACCACTATAAATAGCTTGTGTACCTTCTTTGCTGTGCTGGTCTGTTTATTTGTGCAGGTACAATTTTAATTCCGCAAAAATGCTGCACGTCACCTATCCCCCCCATAGGTGAAGGTAGTTGACACTAGGTGGACTTTCACGCCCCCTTGGCCGCTCTCCCGGCCGCAGCCGGGGTAGGTGCAGTGAACGGAGTCAGGCGGCTGGCGTCCGATGAGGAGCCCCCCTTCCCCCCCCCCCCCCCCCCCCCCGCCGGTGAGGTAGCACTGGGGATTCGGCGTGGTGATCGCGTGCGTGGTCAAACACATGATCTCACTCCTTTTATGTGGAGATCATGGGGGTGTGTCTATGTGCACACCTATTCTTATAAAATGGGGTTCATCCCCAATAATTGCCCCCAGATTCTTGTCTGGTCGCGTGGGTGCGCGCCGGATCTCGCGCGCGGGCGCGCTCCCGTTCCCTCGCGCGGGCCAGGGCGCGCGCAGGCCAGGTCGCGCGGGCCGGGGCGCGCGCGGGCCAGGTCGCACGGGGGCCTGGCCGCGCGCGATCCTGGCTATGCGTGCCTTACCTCGTGCATCTCGGTGCATGCGCCTGGGCACGCGTGCATGTAGGCATGCACGCATGTTCGTGGCCATGCGTATGCATTTTGGGGTGTCGCGGACTTTTTGTGTATGACGAGGGTGGACGTTTTTCGCTCAGTCTTCTTAGTCTAAATTTATTTCTTGCGACATGGCTCGAAACGTACTGCTCGACCAATGCATCTTCGCTCCTCTCTTACCAAGGATCAAGTTGTAATTTAGAGGAGGAAGTTCGACCTTCCTGTCGACTTTGAAGTGAGGATACCACGTATTGAGGAGAGGGTGCAAAATCCTCCTCGTGGTTGGTTGACGATCTGCGAGACTACCTTGAAATCGGGATTTTGTTTCCCCTGTGCGAGGAAGTAGTATAGATTCTGAAGTTCTACGGCGTGCCGATTTCCCAGTTTACTTCCTTGGGAGTGGTGCGCCTCATGGGGCTGGTTGTCTTCTTTCGCGAGTATGGCAGGAAGCTTTCTTTGGATTACTTTCGGGACTGGTGCGATGTCCGCTCCAATAGTGGTGAGCGGGTGGAGATTTGCAGCAACAAGAGTTGGCTTGATTTTGAGATTCGGACTAACCGTCGCCACGAAATTACTTTGTTTGGTTATGTCAGGAATTCTTGGGGCTTGCTGGTGTAACACCCCCTATCCGTCGCATAGCATATAGCAGTAGGTCCGGCCGGGGCCCGACGCCATATACCACAGACAGACCGGGTGGTTACGTATGGAAACCATCCAACTAATCTCAACGTCCTACACAGAGCATTCTAGCGGAAGCAGTTTATAAGTTGTAAACAAGAACCCAGCAACAAGCATGAATGTCCACTAACAAGATCATAGGAATGTTATTACAAAAATACCCAAATATTCGGCCTTAATGCCTTACAGAATGTTTCTCTTGACTAATACATGATTTACAAACCTCGGCACGCAGGCCGGTCATACATGAGTAAAACAGAAAACATTTCCACTTGGGCCTTCGAGGGCCAGCTTCGCAAAAAGGGCTTTAGCCCGCTATTGACCGCTTGGTCCAGCTGCACCTGCAAGCAACAAACCACCGCACGGTGGCAAACAAAGCAACGGTCAGCAATGCTGACCAAATTATAACGATCCCTCCCCCAACTCGGGGCGGCGATGCTCCTTCCCTGCATTTCATTAGCACAAGCGAGCAATGCATACAACCATAGCCATTTCAACACAGACGTTGGCTCGTACGGCCACACGTCCCGTGCACTCAGGGCACATTCTCGGTGAACCGGTCGATGTTACGTCAATTAAAGCCATTAACATTCCGGACTCACCACCGCCACTTAGACGGCCATTCCTATGAGCAATTCGTCTTCATGGTATTGGTCACGTCAATTTAAGCCATTGACCACCGAAGACCCCATCTATGCCAACGGCGAGTACCACGTAACCTTAGGTCGCTCTAACCGGACGACATAAAGCGGGTACGGTTCTATCTAACCCGTGCTCACATCGCAACGACAATTTAAGCCATTTGCGCGGGTCAAACTTCCACCGAGTCCCATTCTACCGCAAGTCACATAACCCCGTTATGTTCAAGTTGGCTCTCAGGACACCAAGTTGGCAAGACCTCGTGTCCGCCCAGTTTTCCGGGTGCACCTTTGGGTTAGTCCCCAAGGCTCCCTGCTGCAATCTACCGCGTAGAAAACCCGAAAACACCCAATAGCACGGAGTCTTCTCCGGCCTTATGCAATGCAACATCACCGATCCGGACTAACATGTCCGGGTAGGCTTCAACCAAAATGCCTATGTCCGTTCTCGCATACGGACGCTAAACAACGGGGACTTTACATATCTACCCGAAGGAACGCCTCCAACTCTTCGCAAACTCGCGAGAGAGGGCTTCCTATGCTAAGAAAGAGAGCTATCATGCTCACAAGTGAGGATCGTTACCCTTGGATTCCTCTTTGGCGCCATCGGAAAGTAATCGGATGGAAATCACCGCACTAGCGTTGCCTCCGCGGATCCGGAGTCGGCTTGCGATTCAGAGCTCCGAAGCTCCTCCAATGGCGGATCTAGCTCCTCTTCCTCCAATGGCTTTTCCCCTTTCTCCAAGGATTTGGAGAGATGAAAAGGTAAGAAAGAATGGATTTTCTAAGTCAACTCCCGGGTATATCCTCCCAGGAACAACCCCCAGCCATTGGATCTTCAACCAAGGAAACGAACGGCTTTGATTCGGGGCTGAAATTCCCAATCTGGACCGAACACGGCCTGGCACACGCCCTTGTCCAGGGCCGTGTGCCGCATTCGCCGTCAAAATCGAATCTTCTGAACCCGCACACGGGTATCGAACACGCCCGTGTTCGAGCTGACACGCCCGTGTTCCAGCTGACACGGCCGTGTAGCCGGCCGTGTACACCATGATTTTCCCCCGTTTTCAACCCGAGCACTGCACGGGTCATAGGACACGCCCGTGTCCTTGCCCGTGTCACCTTGACACGCCTGGACCCCAGGCCGTGTACACGGGACGTTTCGTCGAGGGGAGAACGACGACTGGATGACACGGCCTTGGACACGCCCGTGTCCTAGGCCGTGTGCCTTGTCTCGACGATCGTCGAGTGAATCTCGACGATTTCACCTTGACGCTCGTCGACACGGGTCGACACGCCCTGCGACACGCCCGTGTCGCAGGCCGTGTGCCCATTCTCGACGAATCGTCGAGTATAACTCGACGATTTCACGGCTAAGTGTCGACACGGGTCGACACGCCCTGCGACACGCCCGTGTCGCAGGCCGTGTGCCCATTCTCGACGAATCGTCGAGAATAACTCGACGACTTCGCGGCTAAGTGTCGACACACGCTTGACACGCCCTGGGACACGCCCGTGTCCCAGGCCGTGTGCCTTCAGCCAGAAACCAAAACTGGCCCAAAACGTCCCCCTTTGCTCCTTTGAGTTTCGGGGCGTTACAACTCTCCCCCTCTTAAAAGAATTTCGCCCACGAAATTACTTAAAGGAAAGATATACAAAAACAACATTTGTACCTGAGCGGAACAACTCCGGATATTCGTCAAGCATCGTCTGCTCTCGTTCCCAAGAGAGCTCCTCACGACCGCAATTGTCCCACCGGACTTTGACCATACTGATCTCTTTATTGCGTAGCCGCTTGACCTCCGAGTCCTCAATCCGCACGGGCTTGACCTTTGTCGTTAGCCCACTATCCACCGGCACTTGATCGACCGCGATCACTTGCGTAGGCTCTTGCACCGCCTTCCGAAGCACCGAAATGTGGAACACATCGTGTAAACCACTAAGCTCCACCGAAAGCTTCAACCTATAGGCCGCTTCTCCAACTCGCTCCAGAACCTCAAACGGTCCAAGGTACCTCGGGCTTAGCTTTTTCAACCGTCGCACCCGCGAGACACCCTTGAACGGCTTGATCTTTAGGTACACATAATCACCCACAGCGAACTCCACGTTCCTGTTCTTGGCATTATAGTACTTTGCTTGCCGGTCCTGAGCGATGAGTAACCTCTCCCGAATGGTTCTCACCAAAGAAGTAGCATCATCCACTTCCGATCGCTTATACAACTTCGACTCGCCCGTTTCTAACCAAGACAACGGCATGCGACATCTTTTACCATATAGGGCCTCGAAAGGCGTCATCTGAATACTTGCTTGGTAGCTGTTGTTGTATGCGAACTCCACCAAATAAAGGTGGTCTTCCCATTGCTTTCCGAAATCCAAGACACACATGCGAAGCATGTCTTCCATGGTTCTATTGACCCTCTCGGTCTGCCCATCCGTTTGCGGATGGAAGGCTGTGCTAAACTTCAGCTTTGTTCCCAACATTTGCTGCACCAGCCTCCAATCATTGGACGTGAACCGCCCATCACGGTCACTCACGATGCTGCGGGGCACACCATGAAGCCGTACTATATTATCCACATAAAGCTTTGCCAGCTTCTCCACCGGATCGTCCTTCCTATGCGGAATAAAATGCGACACCTTCGTTAAACGATCAACAACCACCCAAATGGCGTCGTTCCCCTTTTGCGACCTTGGCAAACCGTGCACAAAGTCCATAGAGATGTCGTCAAATTTCCACTCTGGAATAGGCAAGGACTTAAGAAATCCTCCCGGCTTTTGGCACTCCGCCTTTACTAAGGCGCAGGTTTGGCACTTCGCTACGTATAGCGCCACATCCTTTTTCAAACCCGGCCACCAAAATAGCTTCTTGACGTCGCGGTACATCTTCGTGCTCCCCGGGTGAATCGAGTACTTGGTATGGTGTGCCTCGTACAACAACTCCACCCGTAAATGCCCACGCTTGGGACGCACAGACGACCATCTTTCCAAAGCAATCCGTCCTCCACGACGAATTGGGAATTTGACCCATCCAGAGCCTCTATCATGAACTGCTTCATATGAGCATCCATATCCAAAGCCTGCCGAATCCGATCAGCCATGTCATATTGGACTTCAGTCCAATTCAGAACTGCTTCAGCACTTGCTTGCTTATCCATACAAACAATCTCCAGCGCCTCCAACTCCCACACCAACCGCTCATCATGCACCGATTGCCAATTGGCTTGAGCTGGGGCTCGGCGACTCAACGCGTCCGCAACCGCATTCCCTTTGCCAGGCACGTAGTGGATCTTAAAAGTATAGTCCCCCAGGAACTCCATCCACCTACGCTGCCGCATATTCAGATCCTTCTGATCAATCAGGTACTTTAGGCTCTTGTGATCGGTGTAGATATCAATCTTCACACCGTACAAATAGTGTCTCCACAGCTTCAAGGCAAAAATCACGGCCGCTAACTCCAAGTCATGGACCGGATAATTCCTCTCGTGCACTTTTAGCTGTCTCGAGCCATAAGCTATCACGCTTCCGTGCTGCAGTAGCACGCAACCCAAACCGCTGCCCGAAGCATCGCTATATATCTCATAGCCTTCGGTTCCACATGGCGAACTCAGCACAGGCGCCGTGGTCAACCGACACTTCAGTTCCTCAAAAGCTCGCGCGCACTCCGGCGTCCAAACGAACTTATGCTCCTTCCTCGTCAAAGTAGTGAGAGGTAGCGCTATCCGCGAGAAGTTCTCTACGAAGCGCCTATAATAACCGACAAGCCCCAAAAAGCTCCGGACTTCTGCTACCGTAGCAAGCTCAGGCCACTCCCGTATCGCAACAATCTTCGCCGGATCCACAGCAATACCCTCTCCACTCACTATATGCCCGAGGAACGCTACTGAGGATAGCCAAAACTCGCACTTCGAGAACTTGGCATACAACTAGTTTCTCCTTAGCGTCTCCAACACCAAATGAAGATGCTTGAAGTGATCTTCCTCACTTTGCGAGTACACCAAAATATCGTCGATGAAGACGATCACGAAATGGTCCAAGTACTCCCTGAACGTCCTGTTAATCAAATCCATGAATACTGACGGCGCATTAGTCAGCCCAAACGGCATGACCGTAAACTCATAATGCCCGTATCTCGTACTAAACGCTGTCTTCGGGATATCACTCTCCCTTATCCGCAGCTGATAGTACCCAGACTTGAGATCTAACTTCGAGTACACCGTCGACCCGACTAACTGATCAAAAAGATCATCAATCCGGGGGATCGGGTACTTGTTCTTCTCAGTCAGCTTGTTTAGCTCCCGATAATCAATACATAACCTCAAGCTTCCGTCCTTCTTCTTAACAAAGAGGACCGGTGCGCTCCAAGGCGAAGAACTCGGGCGCACATACCCCTGCTCCAACAACTCTTGTAGTTGAACTTTCAGCTCCGCCATTTCCTTAGGCGCTAGCCGATACGGAGATCATGACACAGGCTTTGCACCTGGCACTGGCTCGATCGTAAAATCTATCTCCCGTTGAGGCGGGGCTCCAGGAAGATCTGCGGGGAACACATCAGGGTATTCCGATACCACTGAAATACAATCCATCGCGGGCTTCGGCTTTGCAACCTCCACTAGTGTAAAGAACAGTTCTGCTCCAGCACGAACCGCCTTCACCACCTGAAGAGCAGACATCAACGTCTTGCTCGACCCCTTTAAGCCCGTAAACGTCGTCTCACGACTTGCTCCCAGCTTGACTTCCTTGCTACCGCAATCTATATGGGCCTGCTGCTCCGAGAGCCAGTCCATGCCAAATATGACGTCGAACTCCACTAACGGAAGTAAAGACGCTCGCAGGTCGAACTCCTGCTCCCCAATACGAATCTTAACATCGCAGATCCTAACCGCTCACATCGAACACCCATTGGGCAACAACACATCCAACTTATCCTTCACCATCGAAGAAGGGACTCCGATGCGTGATATAAATCCTTCGGACAAGAAGGAGTGTGAAGCTCCCGTATCGAAGAGTGCTCGTGCCGGATTTTCACAAATCAATACGAATCCTAAACAAGTAGTGGTAAGGTAACATGTGCATAACAAGCATATAAAGAATTGACTTGCTATAAATTAAATCGTACCTGTCACCACGTCAGCTTGTTTAATGGCCTCCTGTTGGCCAAGATTGTATACCCTTGGTTGGGCCGGAGCATAGTGGGATGCGGTCGACTCCACCGCCCTTCCCTTCTCTTCATAGGTAGCTCCCGGCTTCCTCTCGGACTTAGGACGTCCGCTCCAGCAATCACGGGCAAAGTGCCCCATCTTGCCACAAGTAAAGCACGCGCCCGGGGTCCGACTCGTAGTCGCCCCAGAAGCACCAGAAGGAGCTGGACCCGAAGTCCTATGCTTCTTGAAAGCCCTCCGATAGCCGGACTTCGAAGTAGTCGGCACTTTAAACTCAGATTTCTTTTCAACCAAGCCTTTCTTCGCTTGCACGCTCTTCATGTCCTTCTCCAAGGACCGGACAGTATTGACCAAGGTTAAGAAACCCTGCGTCATCGGCCCCGACAGTAATAGTCTCAGCTCATCCCTCAAGCCTTCATAAAAACGATTAGTCTTGCGCTCCTCATCCATGATGGTGGAGCTAGCATAACGACTCAACCGCGTAAACTCGTGGAGATATTCATCCACGTTCCTCTCACCCTGTACCAACCTCAGGAACTCATTCTCCATTGAAATCCTCTGAGTAGAAGGGAGGTATCTTGCCAAGAACAATTCCGAGAACTCTTCCATCGGAACATCTATCAGTTGTCTACCTCGCAGATGATGCAGCTCCAAACCTTCCCACCACATCCTCGCTTCACCGTCCAGCAGGAACGTAGCGATGGTGGTCATTTGCCACTCCTCCGTCTCCGTCGCTGTCATGACTCTCTTCACCCTGGAGAGCCAGTCTTCAGCCTGAGATGGGGTTCCCAACCCCGAGAATAACGGAGGGTTAAAGCTCATTACATGCTTCAACTGCCTCTCAGTTGCCCTCCTTGGCACTATTGGTTCAACAACCACTTGCTCCACCCTCCTCGGCTCAGCCTCTTGAAGAGGTACTTGCTCCATCACAGGAGCTGGCTGCTGCGCTTGCCTCCCAGGCTGCGCATTGATCACGGCCAACACCGCTTCAGCCACCAATCTTATATTTTCAGCCGACAGAGGTGTTGCGGGAGCAACATCCGGTGCACTACTTGCCTCAGAAACTCGGCGTTCTGACGGCCCAACACCACTTCTGGTCACCTATAGTGGTACAAAACACCGTTAAGCGACCAAACAAATTGCAAACAATAATTATAGGAACACGCAGGTTCCTCAAACACGAGTATTTGCATTCCTAAGTGGACATTCATGGGTTCTTTTACCGTTATAACGATGACGCACACAATGTGCTCACCACCCCTTAAAAAGAATTCGCCCACGAATTCAGTTCAAGCCCGACCAAAACCAGTAGTCTGATACCAAATTGTAACACCCCCTATCCGTCGCATAGCATATAGCAGTAGGTCCGGCCGGGGCCCGACGCCATATACCACAGACAGACCGGGTGGTTACGTATGGAAACCATCCAACTAATCTCAACGTCCTACACAGAGCATTCTAGCGGAAGCAGTTTATAAGTTGTAAACAAGAACCCAGCAACAAGCATGAATGTCCACTAACAAGATCATAGGAATGTTATTACAAAAATACCCAAATATTCGGCCTTAATGCCTTACAGAATGTTTCTCTTGACTAATACATGATTTACAAACCTCGACATGCAGGCCGGTCATACATGAGTAAAACAAAAAACATTTCCACTTGGGCCTTCGAGGGCCAGCTTCGCAAAAAGGGCTTTAGCCCGCTATTGACCGCTTGGTCCAGCTGCACCTGCAAGCAACAAACCACCGCACGGTGGCAAACAAAGCAACGGTCAGCAATGCTGACCAAATTATAGCGATCCCGCCCCCAACTCGGGGCGGCGATGCTCCTTCCCTGCATTTCATTAGCACAAGCGAGCAATGCATACAACCATAGCCATTTCAACACAGACGTTGGCTCGTACGGCCACACGTCCCGTGCACTCAGGGCACATTCTCGGTGAACCGGTCGATGTTACGTCAATTAAAGCCATTAACATTCCGGACTCACCACCGCCACTTAGACGGCCATTCCTATGAGCAATTCGTCTTCATGGTATTGGTCACGTCAATTTAAGCCATTGACCACCGAAGACCCCCATCTATGCCAACAGCGAGTACCACGTAACCTTAGGTCGCTCTAACCGGACGACATAAAGCGGGTACGGTTCTATCTAACCCGTGCTCACATCGCAACGACAATTTAAGCCATTTGCGCGGGTCAAACTTCCACCGAGTCCCATTCTACCGCAAGTCACATAACCCCGTTATGTTCAAGTTGGCTCTCAGGCCACCAAGTTGGCAAGACCTCGTGTCCGCCCAGTTTTCCGGGTGCACCTTTGGGTTAGTCCCCAAGGCTCCCTGCTGCAATCTACCGCGTAGAAAACCCGAAAACACCCAATAGCACGGAGTCTTCTCCGGCCTTATGCAATGCAACATCACCGATCTGGACTAACATGTCCGGGTAGGCTTCAACCAAAATGCCTATGTCCGTTCTCGCATACGGACGCTAAACAACGGGGACTTTACATATCTACCCGAAGGAACGCCTCCAACTCTTCGCAAACTCGCGAGAGAGGGCTTCCTATGCTAAGAAAGAGAGCTATCATGCTCACAAGTGAGGATCGTTACCCTTGGATTCCTCTTTGGCGCCATCGGAAAGTAATCGGATGGAAATCACCGCACTAGCGTTGCCTCCGCGGATCCGGAGTCGGCTTGCGATTCGGAGCTCCGAAGCTCCTCCAATGGCGGATCTAGCTCCTCTTCCTCCAATGGCTTTTCCCCTTTCTCCAAGGATTTGGAGAGATGAAAAGGTAAGAAAGAATGGATTTTCTAAGTCAACTCCCGGGTATATCCTCCCAGGAACAACCCCCAGCCATTGGATCTTCAACCAAGGAAACGAACGGCTTTGATTCGGGGCTGAAATGCCCAATCTGGACCGAACACGGCCTGGCACACGCCCGTGTCCAGGGCCGTGTGCCGCATTCGCCGTCAAAATCGAATCTTCTGAACCCGCACACGGGTATCGAACACGCCCGTGTTCGAGCTGACACGCCCGTGTTCCAGCTGACACGGCCGTGTAGCCGGCCGTGTACACCATGATTTTCCCCCGTTTTCAACCCGAGCACTGCACGGGTCATAGGACACGCCCGTGTCCTTGCCCGTGTCACCTTGACACGCCTGGACCCCAGGCCGTGTACACGGGACGTTTCGTCGAGGGGAGAACGACGACTGGATGACACGGCCTTGGACACGCCCGTGTCCTAGGCCGTGTGCCTTGTCTCGACGATCGTCGAGTGAATCTCGACGATTTCACCTTGACGCTCGTCGACACGGGTCGACACGCCCTGCGACACGCCCGTGTCGCAGGCCGTGTGCCCATTCTCGACGAATCGTCGAGTATAACTCGACGATTTCACGGCTAAGTGTCGACACGGGTCGACACGCCCTGCGACACGCCCGTGTCGCAGGCCGTGTGCCCATTCTCGACGAATCGTCGAGAATAACTCGACGACTTCGCGGCTAAGTGTCGACACACGCTTGACACGCCCTGGGACACGCCCGTGTCCCAGGCCGTGTGCCTTCAGCCAGAAACCAAAACTGGCCCAAAACGTCCCCCTTTGCTCCTTTGAGTTTCGGGGCGTTACAGCTGGAGCTGTGGAATGCGTTGCCTGACCGCTGTCGTTGCCAAAAGGGAAAAAAGTGAGAGTTCGCTCCAGTGCTTCGATTATTGGAGCCTCGTGAGTTGGCGAACCGTTTGTTTAGCATTTATTTGTTCGTAGAAGAGAAGTGCTTGTTGCGGTGTGACATTTCTTCAGTCCCTGGGCGGACCGCTGAGACGTCTTTGGGTTGTAGTCGGAAACGGAAGTTCATTGTAATTTCTCGAGGTGGCAGTAGCTCGGCGCCTTGTTTGTCTTCTCCGAGTGATGATTTTCCTTCTGGTGACCGCGGTGGTTCGCCTCCTGAGGTACAAGTGCTTGGCTCTTCTGCCTCCCAGTCTTTCCTTGCGGAGGCAGCAGCTCCGAGGCTATCTTCTTCTTTGAAGGCGATGAATGAAGTGGTAAGTGAGCTTGATCATTTTTGGCTCTTCTTTATTGTTGTATTGTGTTAACTTCTCTCCATCCTTCTTCTTTTGCAGATTGAGGCACAAGTTCAGATTGCTGTTACCAGGAATGACCATTATGTGAGCTTGAAGGATGGATATCTGGCTCTTCAGGAGAAGTTTCAAGCCACAATAGGTTCTCTTGTTGCCCTGAAGGATGATCATGACCGGGATGTTTCTCGATTTCGCCGGATTGGATCAGAGCTGAAGGCGGAGCTGGAGGAGATTCAGGAATCTCTAGAGGTGGAGAAGTCTCTTGTGGAGAGGACTGCGCAGATGTTGAAGCATACTCAAGAGGAGACTTCTTGATGGAGACGGAGCTTGGTGCGGCGAAGGCCCAAGTGGAGGCGTTGTCTTTTGATAGTCGTGTGTCAGAGTTGAAGGCTGCTGGCCTCGCATAGTATATGGAGTCTCTGGATTACATGCGGGATCTGTTCTTGATTAGCGAGGAAGTTCGCGGGGAGATCTGGAGCAAGGAGGTGGAGCCTCGGATGGAAGATGTTCGAGAGTTGGCCCTTAGGCGTGGAGTCTCGAAGACTTTTCGTCTTGTTGGTAGGAACTTCGGATGCGACATATCCGGCCTCAGCTTTGATGATATCTCTGACGACGAGGGTTCTGATGTTGATGTGACAGACATGTAGCAACGGAGTTTTCTTATATTAGTTGTGTTTGTATTTTTTGTTTTTCCAGTAGGTGTCTCGTAGGTCATCATTATTGTTTGACGGTTGTTGAATGGCGCACTTGCAAATGTATTTGCACATTACTGTGATGATGATTGTGTCCTTTTTCCTTTTTCTCGCCTGAGCATTATTTGGCTTGTAGTGTTGATTTGTGGGGGCTATAATTGTGCCTGTATGTGCGAACAAGAAAAAAACAGAACGAAAATTTGGAGTAATGCAAACTTTATTATCCAAAAAAGGTATCAATTGCAATGGTATAGCCTCCCTTCTATAGAATGGAGGAGATGAGAGAAATTACAATTAAGCAGTGTGAGACTAAAAATTTACAAGTATGTGCGGCTTTACAAATGGACAAGCCGGATAGGTCGTGCGGTTAGACAAGCCGGCTAACCACCCGATAACCAACAGGAGAAGAGAACAAGCGCCACTGAGAGCAAGCCGCCATATGAGACCGCTAGACTGCCCGGTCTCCAAGTCATCTGTGACAAACCGCCAGACCGCTGGGACACCAAACAACAACAGCCCGGCAGACATACCTGTTGAATCCAGGAAAAATCTCAACCCCAGAATTCAGACCAAAGCCCCCTAAGGTTACTGGCGCAGAAGCTAGATCAGACGGCAAAGATGACTAGAACGAAGAAATAGGTCAAACAGGACCCCAGATGTTGCGGCAGGAAGGACCCACCACATAGCCGAATGCTCGAAAGGAGCAGTCCCTTCTCAACCAAGGATGGCCGAACTGGGTACGAGGGAAGCTAGCTAGCGAGGTCGCAAGGTCGCGACTAACTCTCCAAGGAAAAGGAATCCAAAGATTTAGCTAGTATCCCGAAACTCAAGCGCGCAAGTATCCTGCCGAGGATTTCAAGTGCTCCACCTCGTACCCCTGGGGTCCTATTTATAGGCAAATGCAAGGGGAGGGGTGGGGTCATATTTATACCCCACCCCCCTAGCGACTAGGAGACTTCCAGAGGAACTCGCACTAGCTGGGCGAGTATCTCGCCTAGTCGCCCACCTGGCGAGTATGCGAGGGGAGCTCGCCTATACTCGCCCAGGCCTTCCGCGATCTTGAGTGTTGACTTTGACTCCTGCCTTGACTTGTTGACCTTGACTTCTGCTGACTTGGTTGTGGTAGGGCCCACTTTCGACGAATACGGGTTGTACACAATCCTCGCTCTTTCTGAGCGACATCGGAGCTCGGAAAGAAACATGCAACACTTATTCGGCGAGCTGCACTGCCGAGTATCTGGGTTGCTCGCCTCTTGTGACTGCATGCCGATCTCTATAAATAGGGGGGGCTAGTTCTTTAGTCGGATCTCCAAAACTCGCGCATAATGTCGGACGCTGTGAATTTTCTTCATGATAGTCTCGCTGTGCTGACTGGCGCTATCGGCGTGGCTAAGCCAAAACGGCCGCGCGAGGAGGACGTCGTTGCCGACTTACCCCCCCCCCCCCTCAAGAAGAAAAAGATTAAAAAGTCCAAGAAGAAACACGTCTCTGGTGATGGTAGCTCGCCGCCACCTCTCTCTCAAACTGTGGCCTCCACCAGCAACCCCGTGCGCTCTGCCAGCACACAACAGTTGCTCAGCGACTTGGGACTTGACGACATTCCCAATGTCGCCATCTCTAATGCGAGTTTACTTGACTCGCTCGTCATCCCAGAGCTCGCCACGACCCTGGCCCCGGAACTCGCCTCCACTCCGGCGCCACAGCAGGTTGAAGTCGTCGACTTGCCAGGTTGTCTTTTTTGCCGAGATGATTTCATGTTCTGACGGTTGTTTCTATTCCTTTCTAACTTGACCCTGATACTCGCAGATTCTCCCTCGGGGGGTGGTGGCGCGGTTCTGAATGTCTCCCCGTTTAGCTCCGCGCCGCTGGTCGCCCTTCCCTCCGGAAGACAAGTAAAGACCGCGCACACAGTGCGGATCAATATCAGCGCCAAAAGGACAGTTGAGGCCTCGGTTCCTTCGGCGTGCAAGGAACCGTCGTCGAAGAATCCTCCGCCGAGGAATACGACCCTGGGGAGCAGGGATCCTTTGCCGAAGGACCCTCAGTCCAAGAAGGATACGTCGGCGAGCAAGGGTCTCCCGGCGAGTTCTGCACTGCTTTCGGCGAGGTATACTCTACCTGAGGCGAGCTCTTCGCTACCCCCGTCACCGCCGCTTAAAAACGTCGCCACCATCCAGTCGGTGAACGTATCCTTGCCGCCGCCACCGCCTCTGGTCGCGCCTTCTCAAGTCGCCATGACGCGACTTCCTCCGCCTCCTCCGCTGAAGAATCCTCAGCCACCGGCGAGTTCGTCGCTTCCTACACCTCCCTCACATCCCGCGGTCAGTAAGCTGGTCAAGCCGCGGCCGAGCTACTTCCCGCCAAGAGGCGCGAATTCTGGACAAGGGGGGCGCGGGCAAGGCAAGGCGGCCAGGCTCACTGGGGGGCCATCTTCAAGCCGGCGAGATGAGCCAACTCGCGGATCCTCTCCTAGCTGATCTAGATCTCCTCGCCGATCTAGGTCTCCTCGCAACAGTATGTATCGCTATTGATGTCGTATGGGGCGGCTAAATATCTGTCTAATCTGGCAATTTTTATTTGCTGTCAGATCGGCCGGCGACTCCAGGGGCGGCCTTTATCGATGCCATGGGGTTACCGGGCATGGAATATCGCCGTGCTGCTGATCGCGCCTACCTGGAGTTGGAGAGCAAATTTGACCAGCTGGCGATCTGTGAGCCTCATCGTCGAATATCATCGTTGGAAGTGCGGATGGCGAAGATGGAAGAGCTCAAGAGTACGCTGGAGAGATACGAATCCCGCTTCCACATGGTAAAGGAGAATGATCGTCAGCTGACGATTAACAATCATCGCCTCCAGCTCGTCCTTGACGAGGTTGCCGGCATTCGAGCGAGTATGGGCTCTGTCGGCCGGTTGACGAGGATGGAGGAGCAGTTGCGGCTCGGCGATGACATGATGGTGATGGCGACAGAGCACTTCCGGCGAGCGCGCGAGATGGGTTGGGCCGGGCGACATTGTCATCCCCAAGATATACCCCCCTGGGCGTCTATAAATAGAGGGGGTAGGTATGACATAAGTACGTTGTTGCGCTTTTGAACCCCTAGCTCGCGAGTATCTTTTCCTGCTCGCGTGCTGCGACTTTGCTTTGCTCCTCGCTATTCCTTCTTCTTCTCCACTTTAAAACTCGCAAGATGGTTGGAGATGACGACAGTGCTCGCCGGCAAGCCCATGCCGCCAACTTTGCGGATGCGGCTTTCAAGAAGTCGATCACCACCGAGCGCGACTTAGAGAACTTTAGGGAAAGGCTCCTCCCCGAGGGATACTCGGCCATGCTCCCGAGCCGTAGCGAGCGACTCAACACCTTCATCGAGGGCGTGCTAGTCCTTCCCCTTTGCCATTTTGGCGCCGGCCCGCGACTTCCACTATGGCCGGAGTATTGCGATATTCTCCGATACTTCGGCATAGTCCCCGCGCAGATCAACCCCAACGACGTCGTCATCATCATGTGGTTCCTTTGCTATTTGCGCGAGGAGAGGATCATCTTCGATCTTTCTGTCTTCCACAAAATATTCGCCTTCGCCGCGACTTCCGAGGGCGTGGTATATTTCAGCAGCCATGTCTGTACCCTGGTGGGGATGGCGAATAAGGTACATCGGTGGAGCGAGATGTTAGTCGTCGTCGAGGGTGACTTTGGTGACGTACAGGGAAGGCCGCACCAGCCTGCTGATGTCACCTTCCTTCCACCGATATTGGAGGGTTCACGCGAGCAACTCGTCGAATCGTTTCGAGGTCGCCGGTTCGATGTTATCTTTTGGCGACTAAACGTCAATACACTGTTCGAGGTTCATTACAATGAAGGTAAATCTTAGCAAGGAACGTCTGTTGCATACTCGTCACGATAGTTGTTTGTTTACATTACTCGGCCTTTTGCAGAGCCAAACGAGCTCCCGGCAAGGCTGCTTCCTCCAGCCAAAGAAGTCGCCACCTCGCTTTTTGAGCCCCACTCGCCGGCTGATATCGGCGAGAAGAAGAAACTCGGCAAGGGCAAAGGAAAAGCCAGGTCGCCGGGCCCCGCGACCAAGAAACAGAAGGTGTCGTCGCCGCATCTTGATGACCAGGATTTGCCGCTCCATGCTCGGCTTCCCCACTTCCCCCCCAATTTCAACCTGGGGCTGGACGCGGTGGACACCTATGGTCGCCCGTTGGTGACCTGGTGAAAGTCCACCTAGTGTCAACTACCTTCACCTATGGGGGGGGGGAATAGGTGACTAGCAGCGTTTTTGCGGAAATGAAATTGTACCTGCACACGAAAATAAAACAACACAGCACAAAAGAGTACACAAGTTATTTATAGTGGTTCCCCGATTTGGGTACATCCACTTTCCCCCTTCGACCTATCTCCCAACAAGGGACGACTCGGTCTCTTCACCAACAGGATTGAAATCCAATCCTTGCACTATCAGAAGGAACCCTTCCACACGTAGGAGTCAACACTCCCACAACACGGGTTGCATCCAACCCTTACAACTCGGAACCAACGTTCCTTTACAACAAAAATGAACTAGAATGTACAAGAAATACAAACTACTTTTGGAGACTACGGTGTCCCTCTTCGTTCGATGACGTGTTCTAGAAATCACGAAGAGTCCACAACCTAGATCTCACTTGGAGAGAATCTCCCTGGAACCGGCGGCGGCAAGACGGGCGGCGGCTTGGTTCACGGGATCGGCGGCGACATCGGTGTGCGGCTGCTGTACTTTGGAGATACAAACTTCGTAGCGAAGCTAGCTAGGTCTTCCAACGGTCACACTAGGATCGATCGTCTCGATCGATTCGGATGGGGAAGATTTTCCCGATCAACAAATCAAGAGACAAAGGATCTCCGGTTAGACACGTGATACGCTATGCTTGGCTAAGCTTCTGTCGACGGGAGATCTGGAAGAAACCACGATCAAGACCGACGATCAACTTGCTCGAGCGGCGACGGCGGCGGCGGAGCGGAAATCACGATTTTAGGTCAAGGTCGTCGCTCGGCTTCTTTCTATGTATTTTTTCTGTTCAAAAATACGCGTGTATTTATACACAAGTATACTCCTAAATGACCGTTGAGGGTCCCACCAGAAGAAACCCTAAATCCGGTTCAAAACAGTGCCTGCGGTAGAGTCCGGTCCAGCGGTTTCCAGAAAATTATCAAGGCAAAATCGGCGAGAATCGAAGGTGATTCTCGTCGAATCGGCGAGAATCGAAGGTGATTCTCGTCGATTCGGCGAGAATCAACGGTGATTCTCGTCGATTTTGACTTGATGTCCCGCTCTGATAAAGCCGGAAAGAAACGGCGAGAATCAGCCAGTGATTCTCGACGATTCGGCGAGAATCACTAGTGATTCTCGCCGAATCGACGAGAATCACTTGGTGATTCTCGTCGATTATTACTAAGCACCAGAGTTGCTCGCGTTTGAGGTAGCTGGATCAAGACGGCGAGAATCAGCCAGTGATTCTCGACGATTCGGCGAGAATCACTAGTGATTCTCGTCGATTTACACTTGGACGATTTTGCGTCTTTCCACCCATGAGCTACTCTTTGACTCATCCTTGCTCCTTGTCTGCTCTTGCAAGATCACAGCCCTGTACTTGACAATAAGTAAACTCCAATAGAGAGAGTACACGTAGTCCAACACACTGATCTGCTCAACGAGGGATTACGTCGTGCATACCCGTGTATATTGACCTACTGCACCCTGACATTGGTGTGCACTTAGCGTGGAATAACTGCACGCACAACTTGAAATATTTTATCAAATACATTGTCTATCTACCTTAGCTTGTTCAGGGGCTTCTTCAAATCAGGTACGTTGTGGATACAATACCCAACAATCTCCCCCTATTTGAAGAAGCCTAAACCCTACAAGCTAAGGTGAATAAGGCGTATGGGAATGAAAATCATAACCTTGAAATTGAGTTGAGAGAGATATTCATTACCAATACCAATTTGAGAGCAAACTGGGAGCCACCTTATCCTTAGCCGAGAGGGTAATCTCCCCCTTTTCGGCTTCTACAAATCGGGGTCTGTAGCATTTGACCCCTTGCTCCCCCTCAGTTCTTGCACCTGTGCTCACCCTGGAGTTCCTGACAAAACTTCCCCCTAGATGCACGAGCATGGAGCTTCTGTAGTCTTCATTCCTCATAGTTTAGCATCCCCAATTCAGTTTTGAAAAGACTGAACTTGGCTTCGTCTAAGGGTTTGGTGAAAATGTCTGCAATCTGCTTGTCCGTGGGGACATAACAGAGAGAGATGTCCTTGTTCTCCACGTGCTCCCGAATGAAGTGGTAGCGCACTTCAATATGCTTCGTTCTGCTGTGCGATACCGGATTGTTGGCAATTGCAATTGCACTAGAGGAGTTGCAGTACATTGGAACTTCCTTGAACTGAAGGTCGTAGTCGGCTAACTGGTTTCGGATCCATAGGAGTTGTGCGCAATAGCTGCCTGCCGAGATGTACTCAGACTCTGCTGTGGAGGTTGCAACACAATTCTGTTTCTTGCTATTCCATGAAATAAGCCTTCGTCCGAGGAATTGACACGTCCCGGATGTGCTTTTCCTGTCATCCCTACTCCCTGCAAAATCAGCATCTGAAAAACCTATTAGCTCGACATCATTGTTTCTCGGGTACCACAAGCCAAGATTGGGAGTACCTTTAAGATATCTTAGAATTTGCTTTGCAGCGACATAGTGAGATTCCTTAGTGTTCACCTGATATCTGGCACAGACACATGTGGAGAACATGATATCCAGTCTACTGGCAGTAAGGTAGAGCAGGGATCCAATGATGCTCCTGTATTTGGTTTCATCGAAAGGTTTACCTTTCTCATCCTTATCCAGAGACATAGTGGATCCCATTGGAGTCCTCATAGAGGTTGCACTCTCCATGCCGAATTTCTTGAGGAGTTCATTTGTGAACTTCGTCTGAGAGATGAAGATTCCATCCTCAGACTGTTTCACTTGAAGTCCCAAGAAATACTTTAGCTCTCCCATACTGCTCATTTCAAACTTTCCTTGCATAAGTTTGGAAAACTTTTTGCAAAGATTGTTGTCCGTTGAGCCGAATATTATGTCATCGACATAGATTTGCACCAGCAAAATCTTGCCTTTGACTTCCCAGAGAAACAATGTCTTATCTATTTTACCTCTAGAGAACTTGTTCTCAAGAAGAAAACTAGATAAAGTCTCATACCAAGCTCGTGGAGCTTGTTTTAAACCATATAAAACTTTATTAAGAAAATATACATGATTGGGATAAGTAGGATTGACAAAACCTGGGGGTTGAGCGACGTATACTTCCTCTTTCAGGTCTCCGTTCAAGAATGCTGATTTCACATCCATTTGATAGACTGTGAATCCTTTGTGCGAAGCGTATGCCAGGAACAATCTGATTGCCTAGAGCCTTGCCACTGGTGCAAAGGTCTGGTCGAAGTCAATCCCCTCCTCCTGTCTGTAACCTTGAGCCACCAGCCTGGCCTTGTTCTTTATGATGACACCATGTTCATCCAGTTTGTTTCTGAAGATCCACTTGGTGCCAATCACATTCTGCTTGTGTGGTCTGGGAACCAGCGTCCAAACGTTGCAACGTTCGAATTGATGTAGTTCATCTTGCATGGCCAGAATCCATACCGCATCTTTGTTCGCCTCGTCGAACTTCTTTGGCTCAACCTGTGACAGGAAGCTAAGATGCAAAATTTCGTTAATAGTACCTCTTCGAGTTCTGACACCGACACGAGGATCTCCGATGATCTGATCTCTAGGATGATCCCTCACGTGCCGGAGCTCTAGAAGTCTGGCGTCTGGAGCTTCGACTACTTCTTGGGCTTCTCCTTCTTCTAGGAGATTTGTTCCATTTTGATCTTCAACATTCCCAGATGACGTGGAGGTGGAAACTTTGACGTACTTAGGAGTTTCATCTTTAGCGGTCTCATTAAGATCCAGCTGTTCAAGTCGGGCACCTGCATCTTCAAGAATACCACTGGAAGAATTGCTGTTAAGCAAACTTCCTTCATCAAATACAACATTAATTGATTCTTCTACCACTAGGGTTTTCTTATTGAAGACCCTATATGCCCGACTGTGGGAACTATAGCCCATGAATATGCCTTCGAAGCATTTTTCACCAAATTTAGTACGCGGGTACTTCCCATTATTCAGTACATAGCATCTGCAACCAAAGATCCTCAAGTAGGACATGGTTGGTTTCCTGCCTCTCAGAAGCTCATAAGGCATCTTACGATGATGCTTGTTGATCAATGCCCGGTTTTGTACATGACAAGCTGTATTGACAGCCTCTGCCCAGAAGTATTTTGGGAGAGAAGCGTCTTTCAACATTGTCGTGCAGGCTTCAATGAGAGTTCTATTTCTCCTCTCCGCAACTCCATTTTGCTGAGGAGTGCGCGAGGAGGAAAACTCATGAAAGATACCTTGTTCTTCACAAAACTCTGTCATAGCACCAGATTCGAATTCTGTTCCATGGTCACTTCTGATTTTGACCACTGGGCAGTTAAATTCGTTCTGAACCTGCTTGACAAAACTAGTGAAGATGTCAAACGTATCCGACTTTCGTTTTAAGAAGAACACCCATGTAAACCGAGAATGATCATCAACTATCACTAGCGTATAGAACTTGCCTCCCAAGCTATGAACTTACATTGAACCAAACAAATCCATATGTAGAAGGTAAAGACATCGGGAAGAGTCTTTGTCTGCAATGCTCTTAAAGGTAGCCCGAGTCTGTTTGCCCATCTGGCATGCAGGACAGGGGCTATCTTTGAAGCACTTGATAACGGGAGCATCCCTTACTAAGTTTTTAGAAAACAACATACTAATTGTTTTGAAATTAATATGTGCCAACCTCTTGTGCCATTGTTCACAAAGAGATGCACTGCCTGTTGCCACAAGGCATACGTGGGTAGAAGAATCTAAACTGAGAAAATTTAAGCAGAAGATATTTCTGCTCCTAATGCCTGTTAATATCGTCTTAGAAGAGGCACATGATATTATCATACATTTATCCTTGCAGAACTTAACGTCATAACCTTTGTCACATAACTGACTTACACTGATCAGGTTATGGTTTAACCCTTCAACATAAGCCACGTCGGTGATAGAGATTATACCGTTGGAAATCATACCGTAATCTCTGGTGACTCCTCGATGACCCTCCAAAGATGACTTTGGGTCCATTCTCGACTGGAGTGTAATCACGCAGCAGGCTTCTTGTCCCAGTCATGTGCCGGGAGCATCCGCTGTCCAAGTACCAGATGGGCGTTTTGGTGGCCTTTGGACATTACTGCAAAACAAAATTAATTTCCCATAGGAACCCAATCGAACTTGGGTCCTAGATTCTTGGTTAGCATACTCCCCCTCGGTTGGTTAACCCTACGAGTGGTCGGCCTCGCATTGCTAACATAGGGAGTCTCGTGATACCTTAGATTAAACCAACAATCCACGGCAAAGTGACCGAATTTGCCACAACACCAACAGTCAAATCTGTTGTACCTCTTCCTAGGCTCCTGCTTTACCCTGGAAAAGGTGGGTACAGCCGGGGCCTTGGATCTGGAGGTGGGGGCCTCATAGTGATTGCAGTCACATGACTTCTTCACCTTCTGTTCCTTCAGTATAACAGGCTTGGCTCTTGGTGCCTGCTTTCCATTATGGCCGCGAGAGAATTGACCATAATTTCCCATGTGGATTTCCTCATAAGGTGCCTTGAAGGCACTCTCACCGAAGTTGCGAGGAAAAGTCCAACCATCATATCGGCTCTTTGTCTTTGCAACCGAGGGCCGGAAATGATGACCAAAGGTCGATTCAAAATCATGTTGGTTGCAAGGAAAGCTAGGCTTTCTGAACGCAACAGGACTGAGCGGAGCCTTTCCCTTTTCCGCAGCAGTGGCCTTCTTGGTGGCCTTATTCTTCCTCTGGTTCCTGTTTCTCCTGGATGAGGAACCAGATACCCCTACATGCCCCAAGCCAGCTCCTTTGGCCTGAGCAGAGAAGGTATCAACTACTGGAAGAACTGTTTTTGGCATAGAGAAGCTCTTGACGATCTTCCTTTCTGCCGCAAGCTGTTCTTCCAACTTGTCGAATTCCTCCTGCTTAAGATCAAGGAGCTTAAGAGACTCTGAATGCTTTGAAGTCAGTTCTAGGTGCTCCTGTCGGAGTGAGATCAAACTGGTGATCTCTTCCCTTAGGGAGACACTCTCACCCTTAAGGAATTTCACTTCCTTTTTCTCAGCCTTCAATCTCTTACGGCACTCCTCGAAAGTGTTGAGCAGAAGCTCATACTTCTCGAGGAGCTCCGCTTCACGGGCCGAGAGGCTATCCTCAGGGTCATCATCCTGAGACTCAGGATCAGATTCAGAGTCGGAGAGAGGGGTGTGAGCTTTTACCTTCCCAGTAAATGGGGGGCATTCTCCTTCTGAGTCGGAGCGACCCACCAGCCCGAAGTAGGCTTCCTCATCATCACTGGAGTCTGAGGAATCAGACTCACTCAGTGTCTTTGGCCTTTTGGCGATGTAGCTCCGCTCTTTCTTCTTATCTCTAGAGGATTTGTGCTCCTCTCCTTTCCCTTTTTCTCTCTTGCCTTGGTAGCAGTCGGCCACGACGTGTCCTGGCTTATTGCATCCAAAACAAATAATGTCAGAGGAGCGATGTTTGTTCGGTTTAGAAGCATACCTGTCAGAAGAGTAATTCTTCTTCTGATTCCTGGAGGAGGAGCCGTCTCTCTTTCTTTGATTCCTCATCTTGAGGAACTTCTTGAATTTTCGGGTGATGAGGGATAAATCCTCATCAGACAGATCTGAGCTGGAGGAGCATGCCTCGGAGTCCTCCTCCTCATCCTTTTTCCTAGCACGGTATGAAACCGCACCCTTGCCCTTTCTGGAGTGAGTGGCTTTTAGAGCCACTGTCTTTTCCTTGGCTGCAGCCTTCTCTGCTTCTTCTTCTGCTTTCCTGGTGTTCAGTTGAAGCTCATAGGACATCAGCTTCCCAAACAGAATTTGAGGGTCAGTTTCAGCTAGTCTGCCAAACTCTCGGATGGCGCAGATCTTTGTGTCCCATTCTTTAGTAAGGGACCTAAGGAATTTATCATTAAGTTCACCATTAGTGAATACTCTTCCGTATCCTTTGAGGGCATTGACAATCTTGAGGAAGTTCTCGAAGGTGACTCCGATCTCTTCCTTAGGCCCTTGTCTGAAGGCCTCATATTTCTGGTTCAGGAGGGATCTACGATCATCCCTCACTTCATCAGTGCCCTCCATTAGGATGATCAGGCAATGCCAGATCTCCTTTGCTGTCCTGCAGTTGCAGAAGTTCTGCATCATTGAGTCATCAACCGCGCTGACCAGAATGTTCTGCGCCTTCTTGTCGAGTCCCACTAGCACCATCTCGTCCTTGTCCATTTCAGAAAGTTTCTTCGGCACTTTCTTGGTAGGATCAATGGTGGAGACCTTAGTGGGGACATAAGGTCCCTCCTCCACGATCATAAAGAGTCGAGGATCAACTGCTTCCATGTAGAACCGGATCCTTTCCTTCCAGATAGGAAAGTTGGTCCTGGTGCACACTGGGATCTTGCCTGTGTACTTGAGCCCGTCCATGGTAGATGTTTTCCTTCTTCTTGACACTAGTGGAAGGATTCAACTCAAGGTGTTAACCTTTTTGATGAGTAACCTCCCTCTGATACCACTTGAAAGTCCACCTAGTGTCAACTACCTTCACCTATGGGGGGGGGATAGGTGACTAGCAGTATTTTTGCGGAAATGAAATTGTACCTGCACACGAAAATAAAACAACACAGCACAAAAGAGTACACAAGCTATTTATAGTGGTTCCCCGGTTTGGGTACATCCACTTTTCCCCTTCGACCTATCTCCCAACAAGGGACGACTCGGTCTCTTCACCAACAGTATTGAAATCCAATCCTTGCACTATCGGAAGGAACCCTTCCACACATAGGAGTCAACACTCCCACAACACGGGTTGCATCCAACCCTTACAACTCGGAACCAACGTTCCTTTACAACAAAAATGAACTATAATGTACAAGAAATACAAACTACTTTTGGAGACTACGGTGTCCCTCTTCGTTCGATGACGTGTTCTAGAAATCACGAAGAGTCCACAACCTAGATCTCACTTGGAGAGAATCTCCCCGGAACCGGCGGGGGCAAGACGGGCGGCGGCTTGGTTCACGGGATCGGCGGCGACAACAGTGTGTGGCTGTTGTACTTTGGAGATCCAAACTTCGTAGCGAAGCTAGCTAGGTCTTCCAACGGTCACACTAGGATCGATCGTCTCGATCGATTCGGATGGGGAAGATTTTCCCGATCAACAAATCAAGAGACAAAGGATCTCCGGTTAGACACGTGAGACGCTATGCTTGGCTAAGCTTCTGTCGACGGGAGATCTGGAAGAAACCACGATCAAGACCGACGATCAACTTGCTCGAGCGGCGACGGCGGCGGCGGAGCGGAAATCGCGATTTTAGGTCAAGGTCGTCGCTCGGCTTCTTTCTGTGTATTCTTTTCTGTTCAAAAATACGCATGTATTTATACACAAGTATACTCCTAAATGACCGTTGAGGGTCCCACCAGAAGAAACCCTAAATCCGGTTCAAAACAGTGCCAGCGGTAGAGTCCGGTCCAGCGGTTTCCAGAAAATTGTCTAAGGCAAAATCGGCGAGAATCGAAGGTGATTCTCGTCGAATAGGCGAGAATCGAAGGTGATTCTCGTCGATTCGGCGAGAATCAACGGTGATTCTCGTCGATTTTGACTTGATGACCCGCTCTGATAAAGCCGGAAAGAAACAGCGAGAATCAGCCAGTAATTCTCGACGATTCGGCGAGAATCACTAGTGATTCTCGCCGAATCGGCGAGAATCACTTGATGATTCTCGTCGATTATTACTTAGCACCAGAGTTGCTCGCGTTTGAGGTAGCTGGATCGAGACGGCGAGAATCAGCCAGTGATTCTCGCCGAATCGGCGAGAATCACTTGGTGATTCTCGTCGATTTACACTTGGACGATTTTGCGTCTTTCCACCCATGAGCTACTCTTTGACCCATCCTTGCTCCTTGTCTGCTCTTGCAAGATCACAGCCCTGTACTTGACAATAAGTACACTCCAATAGAGAGAGTACACGTAGGCCAACACACTGATCTGCTCAACGAGGGATTACGTCGTGCAGACCCGTGTATATTGACCTACTGCACCTTGACATTGGTGTGCACTTAGCGTGAAATAACTGCACGCACAACTTGAAATATTTTATCAAATACATTGTCTATTTACCTTAGCTTGTTCAGGGGTTTCTTCAAATCAGGTACGTTGTGGATACAATACCCAACACCTGGGCGGCGGACGAGCATCTGGTGATGCTGAGCACCAACCTCCCCTCCTGGGCGGAGGAAGGGGAGGACAAGGGGGAGGCCTTTGCCGTCCTCCATGCGATGTATGGGCGAGGCGACGCCGAGTCGATGCTGGATCTCAGCGAGGAGGAACTCGCCCAGCAGTCGGCCTGCTCGCTCGCACGAGCCGTCGAACTAAATCATTTCGCGGCGATGAGGATGTTGGAGAGGACGAAAGTCTTGAAGATCGTCAGTAAGAAGGCGATCGATCTCGGCATGAAATCTACTCGCTGGTGAGATTATGAGATAAGTCGCCTCTACGCGCGATGTCGATGTCGCCCCACGTGATTCTTTTTTCTGACTCCATTCTCTGTCGCAGGCTGCCGAGATGGAAACCGCCAAAAAGCTCTCCGAGTATGAGGCGGAACTTGCCAAGTCTCGGGCTGATCTGGAGGCAGCCCATGTAACGCCCCGAAACTCAAAGGAGCAAAGGGGGGGGGACATTTTGGGCCAGTTTGAGTTCTGGCTGCAGGCACACGGCCTGGGACACGGGCGTGTCCCAGGGCGTGTCAAGCCTGTGTCGACACTAAGGCTCGAAGTCGACACTTTGGTCTCGACATTGTGTCAAGACTGGGCACACGGCCTGCGACACGGGCGTGTCGACCCATGTCGACACTTAGCCGCGAAGTCGACACTTCGGTGTCGACAATGCGTCGAGACATGGCACACGGCCTGCGACACGGGCGTGTCTCAGGGCGTGTCAGCTTGTGTCGACACTCATCCCGCGAAGTCGATACTTTGGTGTCGACAATGTGTCGAGACATGGCACACGGCCTGCGATACGGGCGTGTCGACCCGTGTTAACACTTAGCCGCGAAGTGTCGAGACCGTATACACGGCCTGGAGCCCAGGCGTGTCAAGGTGACACGGGTATAGACACGGGCGTGTCCTAGAACCCGTGCAGTGCTCGGGTTGTAAATGGGGAAAAATCATGGGGTACACGGCCGGCTACACGGCCGTGTCAGGTGGAACACGGGCGTGTCAGCTCGAACACGGGCGTGTTCGATACCCATGTGATGTTCCAGGTGATCCGATTTTGACGGCGAATGAGGCACACGGCCCTGGACACGGGCGTATGCCAAGCCGTGTTCGGTCCAGATTGGGCATTTCAGTCCCGAATCGAAGCCGTTCATTTCTTTGACTGAAGATCCAACGGCTGGGGGTTGTTCCTGAAGGGATATACCCGGGTTTTCACTTAGAAAACCCTCACTTTTCTTAAGTGATCTCTTTCTAAAGTCTTAGAGAGAGAGGAGAGCTAAGTGAAGAAGAAGGAGCTAGATCCGCCATTGGAGGAGCTTCGGAGCTCCGAATCGCAAGCCGACTCCGGATCCGCGGAGGCAACGCTAGTGCGGTCATTTCCATCCGATTACTTTCCGATGGCGCCAAAGAGGAACGCAAGGGTAACGATCCTCATCTTGAGCATGAGTCGCTCTCTTTATTAGCATAGGAAGCCCGCTCTCGCGAGTTTGCGGAGAGTTGGAGGCGTTCCTTCGGGTAGATATGTGAAGTCCCCGTTGTTTAGAGTCCGTATGCGAGAACGGACATAGGCATGATGTGTGAAGCCTACCCGGACATGTTAGTCTGGATCGGTGATGTTGCATTGCATAAGGCCGGAGAAGACTCCGTGCTATGGTTTGTTTTTCGGGTTTTCTACGCGGTAGATTGCAGCAGGGAGCCTTGGGGACTAACCCAAAGGTGCACCCGGAAAACTGGGCGGATACGAGATCTTGCCAACTTGGTGGCCTGAGAGCCAGCTTGAACATAATCAGGTTATGTGAAATGTGATGGAAATGGGACTCGGGAGAAGTTTGACCTGCGCATATGGTTTAAATTACCGTTGCGGGCGCATATGGTTTAAATTACCGTTGCGTTGTGAGCACGGGTTAGATGGAACCGTACCCACTCTATGTCGTTCGGATTAGGGCCGTTGGCATAGATGAGGGTCTTCGGCGGTCTATGATTTTAATTACCGTGACCCATGCCAGGAAGATAAACTGCTCATTGTTTGGCCGTCCAAAGGGGATGGTGGTGAGTCGGCAGACTTAGACTGCGTTCACCAAGAATGTGCCCTGAGTGCACGGGGCGTGTGGCCGTGCAAGCCAACGCCTGTGATGAAATGGCTATATTTACATTGCTCGCTTATGCTAATGAAATGCAGGGAAGGAGCATCGCCGCCCCGAGTTGGGGGCGGGATCGTTATAATTTGGTCAGCATTGCTGATCGTTGCCTTGTTTTGCCACCGTGCGGTGGTTTGTTGCTTGTAGGTGCAGCTGGACCAAGCGGTCAATAGCGGGCTAAAGCCCTTTTTGCGAAGCCGGCCCTCGAAGGCCCAAATGGAAATGTTTACTGCTTTATTCATGTATGACCTGCCTGCGTGCCGTGGTTTGTAAAACATGTAATATTCAAGTGAAACATTTTGTAAGGCCTTAAGGCTTGTTTTGAGTATTTTGTAATAACATTCCTGTTTCGTACTAGTGGACATTCGTGCTAATGCTGGGTTCTTGTTTACAACCTTTATTTAAACTGCTTCCGCTAGAATGCTCTGTGTAGGACGTTGAGATTGGTTGGATGGTTTCCATAAGTAACCACCCGGTCTGTCTGTGGCATACGGCGTCGGGCCCCGGCCGGACCTACTGCTATATGCTATGCGACGGATAGGGGGTGTTACAATTTGGTATCAGACTACTGGTTTTGGTTGGGCTTAAACTGAATTCGTGGGCGAATTCTTTTTAAGGGGTGGTGCGCACCTTGTGTGCGTCATCGTAATAACAGTAAAAAGAACCCATGAATGTCCACTTAGGAATGAAAATACTCGTGTCTGAGGAACCTGCGTGTTCCTATAATTGCTGTTTGCAATTTATTTGGTCGCTTAACGGTGTTTTGTACCACTATAGGTGACCTGAAGTGGTGTTGGGCCGTCAGAACGCCGAGTTTCTGAGGCTAGTAGTGCACCGGATGTTGCTCCTGCAACACCTCTATCAGCTGAGAACATACGATTGGTGGCTGAAGCGGTGTTGGCCGTGATAAATGCGCAGCCTGCAAGGCAAACGCAGCAGCCCGCTCATGTGATGGAGCAAGAACCTCTGCAAGAGGCTGAGCCGAGGAGAGTGGAGCAAGTGGTTGTGGAACCGGTGGTGCCAAGGAGGGCAACTGAGAGGCAGCTTAAGCATGTTATGAGCTTTAACCCTCCGTTATTCTCGGGGTTGGGAACCCCATCTCAGGCTGAAGACTAGCTCTTCAGGGTGAAGAGATTCATGATAGCAATGGAGACGGAGGAGTGGTAAATGACCACCATCGCTACGTTCCTTCTAGACGGTGAAGCAAGGATGTGGTGGGAAGGATTGGAGCTGCACTTACTGAGAGGTAGGCAACTTGGTGATGTCTCGATGGAGGAGTTCTCGAGATTATTTTTGGCTAGATACCTCCCTTCGACGCAGAAGATAGCGTTGGAGAATGAGTTCCTGAAGTTGGTACAGGGTGAGAGGAGCGTGGATGAATATCTCCACGAGTTTACTCGTCTGAGTCGTTATGCTAGCGCCACCATCATGGATGAGGAGCGCAAGACTAATCGCTTCTATGAAGGGTTGAGAGACGAGTTGAGGTTGCTACTCTCGGGGCCGATGACGCAGGGTTTCTTAACCTTGGTCAATACTGCCCGGTCCTTGGAGAAGGACATGAAGAATGTGCAGGCAAAGAAAAGCTTGGGCGAGAAGAAATCTGGGTTCAAAGTGCCGACAACTTCAAAGTCTGGCTATCAAAGATTCTTTAAGAAGCATAGGACTTCGGGTCCAGCTCCTTCTGGTGCTTCTGGGGCGACTACGAGTCGGACCCCGGGCGCGTGCTTTACATGTGGAAATACGGGGCATTTCGCCCGTGACTGTTGGAGCGGACATCCTAAGTCCGAGAGGAAGCCGGGAGCTACTTATGAAGAGAAGGGCAAGGCGGTGGAGTCGACCGCATCCCATTATGCTCCGGCCCAACCAAGGGTCTACAATCTTGGCCAACAGGAGGCCATTAAACAAGCTGATGTGGTGACAGGTACGGTTTAATTTATAGCAAGTCAATTTATTTAAATACTTGTTATGCACATGTTACCTTACCACTACTTGTTTAGGATTTGTATTGATTTGTGAAAATCCGGCACGAGCACTCTTCGATACGGGAGCCTCACACTCCTTCTTGTCCGAAGGATTTATATCACGCATCGGAGTCCCTTCTTCGATGGCGAAGGATAAGTTAGATGTGTTGTTGCCCAATGGGTGTTCGATGCGAGCGGATAGGATCTGCGACGTTAAAGTTCGTAGTGGGGAGCAGGAGTTCGACCTGCAGGCGTCTTTACTTCCGTTGGCGGAGTTCGACGTCATTTTTGGCATGGACTGGCTCTCGGAGCAGCAGGCCCATATAGATTGTGGTAGCAAGGAAGTCAAGCTGGGAGCGAGTCGTGAGACGACTTTTACGGGCTTAAAGGGGTCGAGCAAGACGTTGATGTCTGCTCTACAGGTGGTGAAGGCGGTTCGTGCTGGAGCAGAACTGTTCTTTACACTAGTGGAGGTTGTAAAGCCGAAGCCCGCATTGGATTGTATTTCAGTGGTATCGGAATACCCTGATGTGTTCCCCACAGATCTTCCTGGAGCCCCGCCTCAGCGGGAGATAGATTTTACGATCGAGCTAGTGCCAGGTGCAAAGCCTGTGTCACGATCTCCGTATCGGCTAGCGCCTAAGGAAATGGCGGAGCTGAAAGTTCAACTGCAAGAGTTGTTGGAGCAAGGGTTTGTGCGCCCGAGTTCTTCGCCTTGGAGCGCACCGGTCCTCTTTGTTAAGAAGAAGGATGGAAGCTTGAGGCTATGTATTGATTATCGGGAGCTAAACAAGCTAACTGAGAAGAACAAGTACCCGATCCCTCGGATTGATGATCTCTTTGATCAGTTAGTCGCGTCGACGGTGTACTCGAAGTTGGATCTCAAGGCTGGGTACTATCAGATGCGGATAAGGGAGAGTGATATCCCGAAGACAGCGTTTAGTACGAGGTACGGGCATTATGAGTTTACGGTCATGCCGTTTGGGCTGACGAATGCGCCGTCAGTGTTCATGGATTTGATGAACAGGACGTTCAGGGAGTACTTGGACCATTTTGTGATCGTCTTCATCGACGATATTTTGGTGTACTCGCAAAGTGAGGAAGATCACTTCAAGCATCTTCATTTGGTGTTGGAGACACTCAGGAGAAATCAGTTGTATGCCAAGTTCTCGAAGTGCGAGTTCTGGCTATCCTCAGTGGCGTTCCTCGGGCATATAGTGAGTGGAGAGGGTATTGCTGTGGATCCGGCGAAGATTGTTGCGATACGGGAGTGGCCTGAGCTTGCTACGGTAGCAGAAGTCTGGAGCTTTTTGGGGCTTGCCGGCTATTATAGGCGCTTCGTAGAGAACTTCTCGCGGATAGCGTTACCTCTCACTACTTTGACGAGGAAGGAGCATAAGTTCGTTTGGACGCCGGAGTGCGCACGAGCTTTTGAGGAACTGAAGTGTCGGTTGACCACGGCGCCTGTGCTGATTTCGCCATGTGGAACCGAAGGCTATGAGATATATAGCGATGCTTCGGGCAGCGGTTTGGGATGCGTGCTACTGCAGCACGGAAGCGTGATAGCTTATGGCTCGAGACAGCTAAAAGTGCACGAGAGGAATTATCCGGTCCATGACTTGGAGTTAGCGGCCGTGATTTTTGCCTTGAAGCTGTGGAGACATTATTTGTACGGTGTGAAGATTGATATCTACACCGATCACAAGAGCCTAAAGTATCTAATTGATCAGAAGGATCTGAATATGCGGCAGCGTAGGTGGATGAAGTTCCAGGGGGACTATACATTCAAGATCCACTACGTGCCTGGTAAAGGGAATGCGGTTGCGGATGCGCTGAGTCGCCGAGACCCAGCTCAAGTCAATTGGCTATCGGTGTATGATGAGCGGTTGGTGCGGGAGTTGGAGGCGTTGGAGATTGTTTGCGTGGATAGACAATCTAGTGTTGAAGCAGTTCTGAATTGGACTGAAGTCCAATATGACCTGGCTGATCGGATTCGGCAGGCTTTGGATATGGATGCTCATATGAAGCAGTTCATGATAGAGGCTCTGGATGGGTCAAATTCCCAATTCGTCGTGGAGGACGGATTGCTTTGGAAAGACGGTCGTCTGTGCGTCCCAAGTGTGGGCAATATACGGGTGGAGTTGTTGTACGAGGCGCACCATACCAAGTACTCGATTCACCCGGGGAGCACGAAGATGTACCGCGATGTAAAGAAACTGTTTTGGTGGCCGGGTTTGAAGAAGGATGTTGCGCTATACGTAGCGAAGTGCCAAACCTGCGCCTTGGTAAAGGCGGAGTGCCAAAAGCCGGGAGGATTTCTTAAGTCCTTGCCTATTCCGGAGTGGAAATTTGACGACATCTCTATGGACTTTGTGCACGGTTTGCCAAGGTCGCAAAAGGGGAACGACGTCATTTGGGTGGTTGTTGATCGATTGACGAAGGTGTCGCATTTTATTCCGCATAGGAAGGATGATCCGGTGGAGAAGCTGGCAAAGCTTTATGTGGATAACATAGTACGGCTTCATGGTGTGCCCCGCAGCATCGTGAGTGACCGAGATGAGCGGTTCACGTCCAATGATTGGAGGCTGGTGCAGCAAATGTTGGGAACAAAGCTGAAGTTTAGCACAGCCTTCCATCCGCAAACGGATGGGCAGACCGAGAGGGTCAATAGAACCAAGGAAGACATGCTTCGCATGTGTGTCTTGGATTTTGGAAAGCAATGGGAAGACCACCTTTATTTGGTGGAGTTCGCATACAACAACAACTACCAAGCAAGTATTCAGATGGCGCCCTTTGAGGCCCTATATGGTAGAAGATGTCGCACGCCGTTGACTTGGTTAGAAACGGGTGAGTCAAAGTTGTATAAGCGATCGGAAGTGGAGGATGCTACTTCTTTGGTGAGAACCATTCGGGAGAGGTTGCTTATCGCTCAGGACCGGCAAGCAAAGTACTATAATGCCAAGCACAGGAACGTGGAGTTCGCTGTGGGCGATTATGTATACTTAAAGATCAAGCCGTTCAAGGGTGTCTCGCGGGTGCGACGATTGAAAAAGCTAAGCCCAAGATACCTTGGACCGTTTGAGGTTCTGGAGCGAGTTGGTGAAGCGGCCTATAGGTTGAAGCTTTCAGTGGAGCTAAGTGGTCTACATGATGTATTCCATATTTCGGTGCTTCGGAAGGCGGTGCAGGAGCCTACGCAAGTGATCGCGGTCGATCAAGTGCCGGTGGAAAGTGGGCTAACGACAAAGGTCAAGCTCGTACGGATTGAAGACTCGGAGTTCAAGCGGCTACGCAATAAAGAGATCAGGATGGTCAAGGTCCGGTGGGACAATTGCGGTCGTGAGGAGCTCTCTTGGGAGCGAGAGCAGACTATGCTTGACGAATATCCGGAGTTGTTCCGCTCAGGTACAAATTTTGGTTTTGTACATGTCTTTCCTTTATGTAATTTCGTGGGCGAAATTCTTTTAAGAGGGGTAGAGTTGTAACGCCCCGAAACTCAAAGGAGCAAAGGGGGGGACATTTTGGGCCAGTTTGAGTTCTGGCTGCAGGCACACGGCCTGGGACACGGGCGTGTCCCAGGGCGTGTCAAGCCTGTGTCGACACTAAGGCTCGAAGTCGACACTTTGGTCTCGACATTGTGTCAAGACTGGGCACACGGCCTGCGACACGGGCGTGTCGCAGGGCGTGTCGACCCGTGTCGACACTTAGCCGCGAAGTCGACACTCTGCATTCGACGAAGTGTCGAGACATGGCACACGGCCTGCGACACGGGCGTGTCGCAGGGCGTGTCAACCCGTGTCGACACTCGTCCCGGAAGTCGACACTTTGGTCTCGACATTGTGTCGAGACAAGGCACACGGCCTAGGACACGGGCGTGTCGCAGGGCGTGTCAACCCGTGTCGACACTTAGCTGCGAAGTGTCGAGACCGTGTACACGGCCTGGAGCCCAGGCGTGTCAAGGTGACACGGGTATGGACACGGGCGTGTCCTAGAACCCGTGCAGTGCTCGGGTTGAAAATGGGGAAAAATCATGGGGTACACGGCCGGCTACACGGCCGTGTCAGGTGGAACACGGGCGTGTCAGCTCGAACACGGGCGTGTTCGATACCCGTGTGATGTTCCAGGTGATCCGATTTTGACGGCGAATGAGGCACACGGCCCTGGACACAGGCGTGTGCCAAGCCGTGTTCGGTCCAGATTGGGCATTTCAGTCCCGAATCGAAGCCGTTCATTTCTTTGACTGAAGATCCAACGGCTGGGGGTTGTTCCTGAAGGGATATACCCGGGTTTTGACTTAGAAAACCCTCACTTTTCTTAAGTGATCTCTTTCTAAAGTCTTAGAGAGAGAGGAGAGCTAAGTGAAGAAGAAGGAGCTAGATCCGCCATTGGAGGAGCTTCGGAGCTCCGAATCGCAAGCCGACTCCGGATCCGCGGAAGCAACGCTAGTGCGGTCATTTCCATCCGATTACTTTCGGATGACGCCAAAGAGGAACGCAAGGGTAACGATCCTCATTTTGAGCATGAGTCGTTCTCTTTCTTAGCATAGGAAGCCCGCTCTCGCGAGTTTGCGGAGAGTTGGAGGCGTTCCTTCGGGTAGATATGTGAAGTCCCCGTTGTTTAGAGTCCGTATGTGAGAACGGACATAGGCATGATGTGTGAAGCCTACCCGGACATGTTAGTCTGGATCGGTGATGTTGCATTGCATAAGGCCGGAGAAGACTCCGTGCTATGGTTTGTTTTTCGGGTTTTCTACGCGGTAGATTGCAGCAGGGAGCCTTGGGGACTAACCCAAAGGTGCACCCGGAAAACTGGGCGGATACGAGATCTTGCCAACTTGGTGGCCTGAGAGCCAGCTTGAACATAATCAGGTTATGTGAAATGTGATGGAAATGGGACTCGGGAGAAGTTTGACCTGCGCATATGGTTTAAATTACCGTTGCGGGCGCATATGGTTTAAATTACCGTTGCGTTGTGAGCACGGGTTAGATGGAACCGTACCCACTCTATGTCGTTCGGATTAGGGCCGTTGGCATAGATGAGGGTCTTCGGCGGTCTATGGTTTTAATTACCGTGACCCATGCCAGGAAGATAAACTGCTCATTGTTTGGCCGTCCAAAGGGGATGGTGGTGAGTCGGCAGACTTAGACTGCGTTCACCAAGAATGTGCCCTGAGTGCACGGGGCGTGTGGTCGTGCGAGCCAACGCCTGTGATGAAATGGCTATATTTACATTGCTCGCTTATGCTAATGAAATGCAGGGAAGGAGCATCGCCGCCCCGAGTTGGGGGCGGGATCGTTATAATTTGGTCAGCATTGCTGACCGTTGCCTTGTTTTGCCACCGTGCGGTGGTTTGTTGCTTGCAGGTGCAGCTGGACCAAGCGGTCAATAGCGGGCTAAAGCCCTTTTTGCGAAGCCGGCCCTCGAAGGCCCAAATGGAAATGTTTACTGCTTTATTCATATATGACCGGCCTGCGTGCCGTGGTTTGTAAAACATGTAATATTCAAGTGAAACATTTTGTAAGGCCTTAAGGCTTGTTTTGAGTATTTTGTAATAACATTCTTGTTTCGTACTAGTGGACATTCGTGCTAATGCTGGGTTCTTGTTTACAACCTTTATTTAAACTGCTTCCGCTAGAATGCTCTGTGTAGGACGTTGAGATTGGTTGGATGGTTTCCATAAGTAACCACCCGGTCTGTCTGTGGCATACGGCGTCGGGCCCCGGCCGGACCTACTGCTATATGCTATGCGGCGGATAGGGGGTGTTACAGCCCAAATCCGCGCAGCCGAGATGGAATCTTGCCTGGCCATTTTAGAAGCCGGCGCGAGTTCCTCTGCTCCTCAGCCACGGCCGGAGGACGATCCTCACTACGCTATCAAGCGATCTCGTATTTTGTGGGAGGAGAGGTCGTCGGTTTGCCACGAGATAGCCCGCGCAGCAGGCAACGTCATCCTCGCGAGGCTGAGGATTAGCAGAAAGCTCAACGATGGGGAGAAGGTGTTCAAAGTTGATGAACTCATCCCTGAGCTACTCGCCGAGACAGTCTCGCCAGATCGCCTGCCTTCACCATCGTCGGGCTCTGGCAGCAGCGACAGCAGTGGCAGCAGCAGCGGCAGTGGCAGCGGCGAGGAGGAAAGCGATGAAAGTGGCGAGGAAGAGGACGCCGATATTGGAGATGAGGAATATCGGCCTGATACTGGCGACGATGAGTCCTAGTTGCTCGCTGATATTCCTCATACTCGCATGATAGCCGTCAGAGAATTTTTGTAGCCAACACTTGTAAAATTTTTAAAACATTAATACAAGTTTGAATTACCACATTGTCGCCCTTTTTCCTTTTCGCATGCTTGTTGATTGATGATACTCGCTAGGCTCATAGGCTCGGGGAGAATGAGTTCTCGCAACGTTTACTCGCACGCCGATATTGTTGATAATCGCGCAGTTAATACTCGCACGACCGTAGTCGTTCTTCATAACTCGCACTCAGGCACTCTCCCATAGCTACTCGTCATACCATACTCGCACTTTGTTATGTCAAACTCGCAAATTCGCCGATGCCTGCGTTCATACTCGCCTCAATGCTGCTCGTATCCTCCTGCCGAGAAACTTGGTCTAACTCGAGGAGGTCGTTGGACAATGCGCAGGAATGGGGCTCGTGCAAGGATTTGGACTTAATAGGACCTGCCACTCGAGGACTTGAGTATTTGTTGGAGTCGACAGCTCTCAGGAGCCTTGCTCAACTAGAGTGGTGTAGGTCGACTCGGGGAGGCAAGTAGTCGGTCTGCAGGAGAGGAGCTCGTACAGAGGTCGCGGACTACGACATCACTCCAGCGAGGAAATTGATCTCACTCGAGGAGGTCTGTGGCCAATATGCAGGAGAGGAGCTCGTGCAGGGACTTGGACTTACGGGGACCTGCCACTCGAGGACTTGAACGTTGTTGGAGTCGACAGCTCTCAGGAGACTTGCTCAACTAGAGTGGTGTAGGTCGACTCGTGGAGGCAAGTAGTCGGTCTGCATGAGAGGAGCTCGTACAGAGGTCTCGGACTACGGCATCACTCCAGCGAGAAACTTGATCTCACTCGAGGAGGTCTGTGGCCAATTTGCAGGAGAGGAGCTCGTGCAGGGACTTGGACTTACGGGGACCTACCACTCGAGGACTTGAACATTGTTGGATTCGACATCTCTCAGGAGTCTTGCTCAACTGGAGTGGTGTAGGTCGACTCGGGGAGGCAAGTAGTCGGTCTGCAGGAGAGGAGCTCGTACAGAGGTCTCGGACTACGACATCACTCCAGCGAGGAACTTGATCTCACTCGAGGAGGTCTGTGACCAATATGCAGGAGTGGAGCTCGTGCAAGGACTTGGACTTACGGGGACCTACCACTCAAGGACTTGAACATTGTTAGAGTCGACAGCTCTCAGGAGCCTTGCTCAACTGGAGTGGTGTAGGTCGACTCGGGGAGGCAAGTAGTCGGTCTGTAGTAGTGGAGCTCGTATAGAGGTCTCGGACTACGGCATCACTCCAGCGAGGAACTCGATCTCACTCGAGGAGGTCTGTGGCCAATATGCAGGAGAGGAGCTCGTGCAGGGACTTGGACTTACGGGGACCTACCACTCGAGGACTTGAACATTGCTTTTCCTGCTGCTTCAAGAGTTTGAAGATGGATTAAGCGCATCAATATCTTTGAGGAAGAAGAAAACAGAAATCGAATGACGATCTTGTCGACGTCGAGTTGGGAGGTTGGCGTCCAACCCTGTTCCTGATAGTTCCTCCAGTCGGAGGAGAGATGCAATTGGGGGTAGCTAGGCCGACATGCAAGGGGGGAGCTGATCTCGACCGTCAGTGCAGGGGTCCGGTCTTACAAGGGCGCTTATATCCCGAGGCATCGTCCCATCGTCCGAACTGGGCTATCCACGAGAAACAGGTCGAAGGCACGTTTCCCAATCCAACTGCTGTGATCGCTTTCAGCTCTGCCAACTGGCTATAAGTGCAAATGCTAGAGCGAGGGGTTATGTCTTTCCGAGGGTCCTCCAGGATGCATTCGCAAGTAACATACTCTCTTGGGCCTATTATGGCTCCCTGGCTACTGGAGGGAAAGCCTGGACAGGTTGATCCTTCCTCAAATCCGAGAGATTGGGGTCCAGACCTGTTCCTGCTAGTTCCCCCAGTCGGAGGAGAGATGCAGTCGGGGGTAGCTAGGCCGACATGCAAGGGGGGAACTGATCTCGGTCGTCAATGCAGGGGTCCGGTCTTACAAGGACGCTTATATCCTGAGGCATCATCCCATCGTCCGAACTGGGCTATCCAGGGGGAACGAGTTGACGGCCAGCTTCTCGGATCGATCTTGAAGCAAAACCTCGAGTTCTCAGAAAACTTGCGATAAAAAATAGGATGAACAGAAGAAGAATAGTTGTCATTGCATATATGTAACAGTATGTATAAACAAAATACATCATTGGCCGCAAAGGATAGAACCTTTTCAGGTCATCCCCGCTCCAAGTACCTCCCAGCTACTCTTCAGCCTGATCCTGGAGATAATAGCCCCCGGTGGCCAAGGCTTCCTGGACAATGAAGGGACCTTCCCAATTTGGATGCAGCTTGCCCACTGTTGCTCCTCTTCCTGCGGCGTCTACGTTCTTCATAACCAGATCTCCGGCGAGAAAATGCTTTAGGCTGACATTTTTGTCAAAGTGCTTCGCCATGCACTGCTTGATCTCCTCTTGGCGGATGCAGGCCAAGTCACGAAGCTCTTCTACGAAATCCAGTGAGAGTCTTTGGGCCTCCTCATTCTCCAAGCGCCAGTCTTCGCCGCCATCTCCAGCTGCTATAACTCTCAGGCTCCGAACCTCGAATTCTACTGGGATGAGTGCCTCAGACCCGTGGGATAACTTGAAAAGAGTTTCCCCCGTGGCCGAGTTTGGAGTTGTCCTCAAAGCCCAGAGAACTGAGGGGAGCTGCTCCGCCCAATTGTCTTTCAAGTTGGTGACTTTTTTCTTCAGAAGGTTGATGATGAACTTGTTGGCAGTTTCCACCTGTCCGTTGCTGCGAGGATGATGCACAGAGGCGAATCGAAGATCCGTCCCTAGCTGTTTGCAGAATTCCTCTAACTCTAAGCTGGTGAACTGTGGCCCGTTGTCGGTGACGATGGCCAGAGGAATCCCGAACCTGCATGCAATCTACCCCCAAATGAAGTTCTTCACGATCTGCGACGTGGTCTTGGCTAAGGCCTTCGCCTCGATCCACTTGGAGAAGTAGTCGATCATGACAAGCACAAACTTCCTCTGTCCGCTGTCCTGAGGAAAGGGGCCGATCAAGTCCATTCCCCAGATGGAGAAGGGCCATGGAGCAGTGATCGAGCGAAGGTGTTGAGTTGGCTGTAGTTGAAGAGGCGCGAAGAGCTGGCACTGGAGGCACTTTTTGGAGAAGGCCTCTGCATCCTTCCTAATGGTGGGCCAGAAGTACCCATGCCTTAGAATCCTTTGTTCAAGAGTGAGAGCCCTCGAGTGACTGTCGCACTCTCTTGAGTGAATCTCTTCCAGGATACGAGGTATTTCAATCTCTGACAGGCACCGAGCCAGAGGACCTGAGATGGTTTTGTGGTAGAGTTCCCCTTCTTAAAGCAAATAGTAGGCGGCTTTGTAGCGAAACTTCCTCTTGTCTCCTTCGCTGGCAGGTATCTGACCCGTTGCTAGAAAAGAAACGAACGGATCCCTCCAAGATGCCCTCTGCTCAATTTCCATCATATCCCCTTCCTCGATGGATGGTCAAAAAAGTTCAGTCACGATCCCCCCAGCTCAGGGGCCGTATTTGGCAAGATAGTCAGCTTCTGAATTCTCCTCTTAGGGTACGTGCTTGACGAAGAAAGATTGAAACCCCCCCAATCAGACCTTTCACCTTGATCAAGTACCGCTGTAAAATCGGATCATTCACCTTAAACTCGCCTCAGATCTGGGACGCGACCACCATCGAATATCTGCCTGAAGCCCCATCCACAAACATCTTCCAGGACACCGTGCTAGAAGAGCCTTCCTCTCCCTCCACCTCGGACGAGAAGTCGGCAAGGAAATCCGCCACCACCTGCGCCTTGATTGCTACCCTTGGAGAGTAAGAAATATCGAACTCGCTAAGCTCCACCGCCCACTTTGCCAGCCTGCCAGAGTGCTCCACTCCATCCAGGATACTCCGTAGAGGATGATCGGAGATGAGCCTGGTGGAGTGAGCTTGAAAATACGGACGGAGTCTTCGAGCCGAAACCACCAAAGCGAACACCAGCTTCTCCAAAATAGGGTACATCGTCTCCGCCTACCGCAGCACTCTACTAACATAGTAGATAGGAAGCTGCCTTTTTCCTTCCTCCCAAACCAGCACCGAACTAACTGCTTCCGCCCCGACGCCCAGGTAGAGAAAGAGATCTTCATTACCCCGCGGCCCCTGGTGGAGAGGAGCTTGGGTTAGCTGCTGCTTGAGCTTTTCGAAAGCCTCCTCGCACTCCACCGTCCACTCGAACTTCTGATTTCCCCGAAGGGTCTTGAAGAACGGAGAGCACTTCTGCCCTGCCTTGGACAAAAAACGGCTGAGGCCTGCCAGCCTTCCAGTCAGCCTTTGGACTTCCTTAGGATCCCTTGGCGACGCCATCTCCAGAATGGCCTTCACCTTGTCTAGATTAGGTTCCACCCCCTGGGAGTAAGGAGGTGACCTAGAAATTTTCCCCTTCCTGCACCGAAGATGCACTTGGCCGGATTGAGTCACATCTTGTACTTCCTCAGGGTGGCAAAGTTCTCCACCAGATCCGTTATATGCTCTGCGACGCTTTTTCTCTTGACGAGGAGGTCATCTACGTAAACCTCCAAGTTCTGCCCCTTCTGCCCCTTGAAGATTTGATTTATCATCCTCTGGTAAGTGGCGCCTGCATTCTTAAGCCCGAAGGGCATCATCTTGTAGCTATAGCAGCCATCGCTAGTTATGAAAGAGACGTCCCGATAGTCGGGGGGATGCATCTGGATCTGGTGATATCCTGAAAAAGCATCAAGAAAACTCATCACAGGAAACACGACGGCGGAATCAACCAGCGCGTCGATTTAAGGAAAGAGGTAGCAATCCTTCGGGCAAGCTTTATTCAACATTGAAAAATCGATACATAAATGCCAGCCCCCTCCAGGCTTTTTCACCATTACAACATTGGAGACCCAGCCTGGATACTGTATCTCCGAGACAAACCCTGCCTTCAGCAGCTTCTCCACCTCTTCCCTGATCGGCTCGGCCAGCATGGCGGCGCTCTTCCTCTGCTTTTGTCGAACTGGGGCCACCGCGGGATCGAGGTTGAGTCGATGACAAGCAACATCGGCGTCCACCCCAGGCATCTCGGCGGCGCTCCATGCAAAGACATCAACGTTGTCCTGCAGGCAAGCATCTAGCTCTATCTTTCCCCCAAGCGGCAAGGATCTTCCCACCTTCAGCAGTCCCAGCTCTCCTCCTCGAGAGATCACCTCTATCTCCTCCACCTCCTCGGCAGCACACATCCCCTTTTCCTTCTCCAGCAACTCTTCCAACTTCTCCGTGTCACCCATCCAGCTGATGGTGCTGATGGCGTTCAAGTAGCACTCCCTGGAAGCCTTGGGATCTCCCCTGATCCTGATCTGAACATCTCCGCGGCAGTACTTCAGGCACTAGCGATAAGACGACGGAATGACCCTGAAGTAATTGATAAGAGGCCGCCCGATGATGGCGTTATAACCGCTCGGCGCGTCGACGA
This sequence comes from Platanthera guangdongensis, assembly GCA_039583875.1. Lineage (NCBI taxonomy): Eukaryota > Viridiplantae > Streptophyta > Magnoliopsida > Asparagales > Orchidaceae > Platanthera > Platanthera guangdongensis. The sequence goes on along the minus strand of CM077161.1, from coordinate 150,041,695 downwards.
TGATGAAGCGGCATCGGATCGACGTCCCACCGAGTGTAACTAGCAGCTCCACTGCTCCCTCCACCTCTTTCTTCTCTCCTGAGAAGCCAAAGAGCGGTCCATCTGCAGCTTGGACCCGGGACGCTTCCACCTGAAGCCCGACGAAGGTTCTCATGAAGATGACGTTCACCGAGCTACTATTGTCCGCGAGGATTCGGTCGACGGTGAAGTCCTCGATGGCGGCTTGAATGACCAAGGCATCATGGAAGGGGTTCTCATTCCCCAACATATCTTCCTCCGAGAAGGTGATCTCCTCTAATGGCGGCGTGGTCTTCGACGTCGAAGCGACGTTCTTCCGATAGATTTGGTGAAGACTTCCCTTGTGGGAAGCTCCAAGCCCGGCCCCTCCATTGATCACACCTACATGCCCACCTCCTAGGCCATGTATTACTTCTCCACGATCCCCAGATCGACTCGGTCCTCGTTCCTCCTTCTTGCTGGAGCTTGGAATGCCACCTGCCCCACTGGGGCCTCCTGCTTCTGTTGCTCTCTTTTCGCCGCTCCTGCCTCCAGCCTCCTCCTTGCTTCCCAAAACTCGGGGCAAGCCAAGGTCCCGTGCCCCTCTACCCGATGAATATCGCAGTAAAGGGGAATCGCTGCCTCTTGGTGCATCGCTCGCTGTTCCCTCCGACGCCGCTTGTTGTCTTGGCGAGCGATGGCCATTGTCTCCCTTCTTCCTCCTCCTCGGCCTCTCTCTTGCCGACTTCCATTCCTCCTGTCTTCCTGATACTGCTTCCTCGCTGGTCTCCATTGGGGGCGATTCTCTGGATACTGGAATCTCCTTTCCTCCCTTCCTCCTTCTCGAGCTTCCGCCGGCCTTCTCTCTTCCTGTCTCCGAGGCCTCTCATGCCTCCTTTCTTCAACCCTCCTGGGTTCTTCTCTCTTCCTGCTCTCTTCCCTCCTTAGCTCTTCCTTCTTCCTTTCTTCTTTCCTTTCTGGCATCCTCCTCGACTTTGACCCCAAAGGTCTTGCTCCCCTCCTCTCCGCCGCTATCTCCCCATCCAGCCTCGCCAAGAAGTCTTTGTTCTTCTCCTCCCCTCGAACAAAAGTGTTCACCTTCTCTATCATTTCTTCAAAAGATCTCGGGGGATTGGACCCCATCTCTAGGCTGAACAAACCTTGCTTCAACCCGAACTTAAGGGCCACCATCAAGGTAAAACTGTCCACCTCCTCCACCTCCAAAATCTCCTCTTGGAAACGGTCGATATAGTGCCCCAAACTCTCGTGTTGCCCCTGGACGATTTTGAAGAGGGCCGTCGCTTCCTTCTTCCTCTTCTTCGAAGTCGCAAACCTTGCCATAAGGCCCCGACGCAAATCTGAGAAGTAGTACATGGACCCTGCCGGTAGTTGATGGAACCAATCCCGAGCATTTCCCTTGAGGGTTATGGAGAAGAACCGACACTTGAAGGCATCAGACATGTTGCGAATGGAGACGACGTCTTCAAACCACTGGAGGTTTCTGACAGGGTCGTCTCTGCCGGAGTAGTAGGTAAGAACGGGTTCCCTAAACCCTTCTGGAACTGGGGAGGCGAGGATCTCGTCACAGAAGGGGCTCCTCCCTCCCTGGCGGTGACGAGTTTCATCCTCGCTGGAGACGTCATACTCGTTGTAGTGTCGAGTATCTCTGAACCTCGCTGGCGACATTGGATCCCGAAAACGGACCCCTTGGCTGCTCGCCGGATAAAGTCGCGACTGCATTGGTCGCTCTTCCCTTGCCCAAGCGGGCTCCTTTACAGCTAGCCTCGGCGGCGCTTCCTCTTCTAGCAGCGTCAGGAGACGGGGAGAAGTCGCCGTGACATCTGGGCGCTGAGCGAAATTGGTGAGAATGGTTTGCTCGATCTTCCTCACGAACTCTTCAAACGCGGCCACTGTCACAAACTCGCCACCTCGCGCGGCATCTCCTCCTACTGCCGAGTTACCGACCAACTCTCCTTGCTCGCCACCAATGGCCATCTCACTCAACTTCTAAACTTTCCTCCTTGGCTGCGATCCACGCTCACCGCACCAAGTGTTGAAGCTAGGAAAAATCCCAACCCCAGAATTCGGACCAAATCCGCCTAAGGTTACTGGCTCAGAAGCTAGACCAGACGGTAAAGATGACTAGAATGAAGAAACAGGTCAAACAGGACCCCAGATGTTGCGGCAGGAAGGAGCCACCACGTACCCGGATGCTCTAAAGGAGCAGCCCCTTCTCAACCAAGGATGGCCGAACTGGGTACGAGGGAATCTAACTAGCGAGGTCGCAAGGCCGCGACTAACTCTCAAAGGAAAAGGAATCCAAATATTTAGCTAGTATCCCGAAACTGAAGCGCGCGAGTATCCTGCCGAGGATTTCAAGTGCTCCACCTCGTACCCCTGGGGTCCTATTTATAGGCAAATGCAAGGGGAGGGGGGCCATATTTATGCCCCACCCCTCTGGCGACTAGGCGACTTCCAGAGGAACTCGCACTGGCTGGGCGAGTATCTCGCCTAGTCGCCCACCTGGCGAGTATGCGAGGGGAGCTCGCCTATACTCGCTCAGGCCTTCCGCGATCTTAAGTGTTGACTTTGACTCCTGCCTTGACTTGTTGACCTTGACTTCTGCTGACTTGGCTGTGGTAGGGCCCACTCTCGACGAATACGAGTTGTACAATACCGGCTAGGATAAACCGCCTGACCGCCCGGTCTCCGAACAGCAACAGACCGCCCGACCTCCATACTACAACACCCCCCTCAAGCTGGAGCATAGATATCAATCATGCCCAGCTTGTCGCAGATGTGGAAAAAGGAAGCGGACAACGGCTTGGTGAAGACGTCTGCCAACTCGTTGTCGGAAGTGACGAACGGAGTACAAATCTGTTTCTTTAAGATCTCTTCCCGAATAAAATGACAGTGGACTTTTATGTGTTTTGTTCTCTCATGAAAGACCGGATTTTTGGAGATGTATATCGCGGCCTTGTTGTCACAGAACATAGAAAGAGGATAGTTGTAGACCTCTCCTAAGTCAAGCATGAGAGCCCGTAACCATTTCAACTCACACGTGCTCGACGCAATACTGCGATACTCCGCCTCTGCACTGGACCTAGAGACCACATGCTGTTTCTTGCTTTTCCAACTCACAAGATTGCCTCCAACAAACGTGGAGAAAACTGATGTCGACTTGCGGTCCCCTTTGTCATCAACATAGCTCGAATCAGAGTACGCTTCAACCCTTAGGTGACCATTCTTATAAAAAAATGAGTCCTTTCCCTGGTGCTGCTTTAATATACTCCATTATCCTCATGGCAGATTGTAGATGACACTCCCTAGGAGCTTGCATGAACTGGCTCACCTTGCCAACAGCATAAGAGATTTCGGGTCTGGTTACCGTGAGATAAATGAGCTTGCCCACAAGACGCCCGTACCTTGTAAGATCGGATAGAAGAGGCGAGTCATCTATCCAAGTTTTGTCTTCTCCAGCAGCCAGGGGACAATGGGCAGGTTTAGCACCAGTAAATCCCGCCTCCTTTAGAAGATCAAGAACATACTTCCATTGGGAAAGGACCATGAAGTTGAGCTTCCTAGAGATTTCAATCCCCAAAAATTATTTCGGGGAGCCCATATCCTTTGTTACCAGGTGTTGATGGAGGTCTTTCTTTGTTAATGTTACCCCATCCTGGTCATCGCCAGTAAGAAGAATGTCATACACATAAACCGCAAGAACTACCAGACCAGAGGAGGTATTCCGAATGAACAAGGAGTGATCGACTGAGCTTCTTGTAAAACCAATGGCCGCAACAATGCCGCTAAACTTGTCAAACCAGGCACGAGGACTCTGCTTGAGGCCATAGATAGCCTTCTTTAGTCGGCATACTCGTGTCTCCCCCTGAGCAACATACCCAGGAGGTTGCTCCATGTAAGCATCTTCATACAGATCACCGTAGAGGAAAGCATTCTTAATATCCAGCTGCAAAATGGGTCAATCCATGTTGACAACGACAGAGAGAAGGACTCGAATGGTGATAAGACGAGCAACATGAGAAAAATATCGAAGTAATCAACACCATAGGTCTGAGCGAATCCGTTAGCCACCAGGCGGGCCTTGTAGCGATCCACGCTGCCATCGGGATGGAATTTGGCAACAAAGACGCAGCGGCAGCCTACAACATTCATGCCCAAAGGTGGGGGAACCAGGGTTCAGGTGCCCCGTTCAGTAAGGGTAGAAATTTACTCATTCATGGTAGCCTTCCAATGAGGAATAGTGAGAGCCTCCTGGTAGGTGCAGGGAGTGGCAGTCGCGGAGATAGCCAATTCAAACGCCCTGCGAGGAGTGAGACGATCATATGAAACAACAGCAGCCAGCGGGTGCTGGGTACACGTCCGCACCCCTTTGCGAAGAGCAATGTGAAGATCCAGGTCGGCATGTTCCTCAGTAACCGGAGCATCTATGGCGGAGAGAGCTGGCCCGGGAGAGGAGAGAGATGGCCGCGGAGAAGAGGGAGATGGCGGTCGTGATGAGGAAGAGAGGGTAGGAGGTGACGTTGGAGGTGATGTGGGAAAATCTCGACGAGAGTAGACGGAGTGGGGGGGGGGGGGCGGTGGGAGGAGGTGGAGGTGGGTCGGAGGATAAATAAGAGACATTCTTGAAGAAGGTCACATCTGCGGAGATGTATTGTTTCCAAAGAACGGGATCAAAACACCAGTAGCCTTTTTGGGTAGTTGAGTAACCCAAAAAAATACATTTATGGCATGTGAGTCAAGTTTGTCATGTGTGGCGGAAGGATTGTGCACAAAGGCCGTGCGTCCAAAGATACGCAGAGGAAGAGGAAATGCATCCTTATCAGGATAAAGAAGAGAGAATGGAGTTTGTCCGTAGAGAACTGTGGACGGAATGCGATTAACAAGGTAACAAGAGAGGAGGATAGCGTAGCCCCAATAGGAGCGAGGAACGTGCATTTGTGTCATCAGAGTGCGGGTGACATCAAGAAGGTGACGTTTCTTGCATTCCGCCACCCCATTTTGTTGCGAGGTATAGACACAGGTAGTTTGATGAAGAATACCATTTTGTACACAAAAAGAAGTGAAAGCATTGCTAAGATATTCCTTAGCATTGTCAGAATGAAAAATTTTAATAGATATATCAAGCTGATTTTTAACCATATGATAAAAAGATGTCCATACAGAATAAAGTTCTGAGCGATCCTTTAAAAGATACACCCATGTACATCTAGAAAAATCATCAATAAACGTTACAAAATATGAACTACCCCGACCAATGGTGATGGTAGGAGCAGGACCCCAGATGTCGAAGTGAACAAGATCAAACGGCCGGGAAGATCCACGACCTTGATTTGGTGGGAAGGAGGAGCAGTGATGCTAGCTAAGGTGACATGCTTCACAGTTGAGCGGTGGGCCTTGCGGAGGAAGATGTGGTAGAAGCTGACGAAGAAGACGGGGAGGAGCATGACCAAGATGAAGGTGTCACTGGAGAAGATCTGTAGATGATGCTGAGAAGGAGGAGAGTGCAGAAACATTGTCGAGGAAGTAGAGGCCGCCACTCTCAGTCCCAGTAGCAATCGTCCGCTTGGTGCCCGGATCCTGAAAAGAACAAGTAGTAGACGTGAATGTGACAAAGCATTGTAGTTGTTGTCAATGGGAAGTAACAAATAACAAGTTGCAAGGGAACTTGGGCACGTAGAGGGTGTCCGCCAAGCGAAGAGACGGAGTAACTTGAAAAACCCCTGTTCCATTGACCGGTGAGGGAGAGCCATCCGCAACAAGGACCGGGGGTAACCGGTCATGCTGTTGTAGGAGAGAAAAACAGTGCGGATTGCCGGTCATATGATTGGTAGAACCAAAGTCAATCAATCATTTACCTTGAGTAGCGACGTGGGCACTACCTGAAGACGTGACCACAGAGGCAGACGACTTTGAAGAGGAAGTGGATGCATCACAAGATGGTCGAAGATGAGGATGCTTCTTCCAACAATGAATACCTGTGTGGCCGGTGCATCCACAGTGAGAGCAAAGAAAGCAGGAAGCACCACGGTCACTGAAGGGGAGGTGGCGACCACCAGAGCCACTACACTGAGTATGGTGAGCAGAGTTATCCGATGGAGGAGGGGAGGATAACAACAGACGTTGGAGCAAAGAAGTAACAGCGGCGATGCGGGCAGCGGTGGCAGCCAGGATGGGAGACTCCGCCTCACCAAGGATCTGTTGACCGATCATGTCATAGGACTCTGGAACGCGTAGAAGATAACACACAACTAGAAGCTCCTGGAAATGTTTGTGTTGGTCAGCGAGATCAGCAGAGAAGGGGCGATTTTGTAGAATTTCGGCTCCGAGAGCCTGAACTTGCTGATAAGCAGTCGCTGGAGACATGGAGGGACGTGCAAAGAGGCCCGCATATAAAGTATAGATGCGAGACGTCTGAGCCCCCTTTGAGTAGAGAGCGACAAGATGTAGCCAAGCGGCCTTGACAGTTTCATCATGACGGATGAGAGGGAGGCATTCATCAGAGAGGCTGTTAGCCAGCCATGTGCGGACAAGAGCATCGTTGGCATCCCAGTCGTCAAAGAGGAGGGTCATCTGTGTGATGATGACGTTTGCGTTGAGAGCGGAGGAGGAAGGTGAAGTAGACACTCCAATCCGGATAGTTGGGACCAATAAGTTTGGAAGCGGTGCCAAGATTACCAGAAGGAGTGGGAGTTGTAGGAGGATGAGCGACAATGGGAGTAGTGGTGGTGGAGATGTTGGAGTTGGCCATAGAAGAAAGCAGCGAGAGAAATAAGCCACGGCTAGAAGGAGAAGTCGCTAGAAGGAGAGCGGTTAACATGATCGCGGCGACTTAAGGACAGGTCGCGGCGAAAAAGAAGAGGAGAGAGGCTAGAATAGGTCACGGTGACTTAAGGACAGGTCGCATCGACAAAGAAGAGGAGAGCGGCTAGAACAGGTCGCTGCGACTTAAGGATAGGTCGCGGCGAAAAAGACGAGGAGCGGCTAGAAAAGGGGAGCCGGCGACAAAGCAAAAAGTGCGACAAGAAAGAGGAAGCAAGAGGCCGCAAACACAAAGGGCAGAAACAGGGAGAATCAAGCCGCGCGAACAGGGCAACAGTCAGAAGAGAAATCAAGCCGTGAGAACAATTCGCAGAAAGAAGAAACAAGCCGCGAAGATAGGGAGCGCTCACACAATCAGGAGGAAAGGACCGAGTGCTCTGATACCATGTGCAAACAAGAAAAAAAACAGACCGAAAATTTGGAGTAATGCAAACTTTATTATCCAAAAAGGTATCAATTACAATGGTATAGCCTCCCTTTTATAGAATGGAGGAGATGAGAGAGATTACAATTAAGCAGTGTGGGACTAAAAATTTACATGTATGTGCGACTTTACAAATGGACAAGCCAGACAGGTCGTGCGTTTAGACAAGCCGGCTAACCGCCCAACAACCAACAGAAGGAGAGAACAAGAGCCATAGAGAGCAAGCCGCCACATGAGACCGCTAGACTACCCGGTCTCCAAGTCGTCTGTGACAAACCGCCAGACCGCTGGGATACCAAACAGCAACAGCCCGACAGACAGACCGGCTAGGATAAATCGTCAGACCGCCCGGTCTCCAAACAGCAACAGACCGCCCGGCCTCCATGTAGTTGGTTAGTAACCTAGTTTGCACGAGGATCGCTCGCGGCTTAGTTCGCACGATGATCGCTCGCGGCTTAATTCGCACGAGGATCACTCGTGGCTTGGTCGTGAGGGGGGCATGCCCTGACGATGTCCTGACATTGAAAGGCGGGTTTAGTGAATAGCTTTTATATTCAAACCGCATACACAGTATTACCTTTCGCACGAGGATCGCTCGCGGCTTAGTTTGTGCGAGGATAGCTCGTGGCTTAGTTCGCACGAGGATCGCTCGCGGCATAGTTCACACGAGGATCACTCGCGGCTTAGTCGTGATGTAGGCCCTGATGACGTCCTGACATAGAAAGGCAGGTTTGGTGAATAGCTTTTGTATTCAAACCGCTTGTGCAGTCTTACCTTTCGCACGCGGGTCGCTCGCGGCTTAGTTTGCACGAGGATCATTTGCAGCTTAGTTCGCACGATGATTTCTTGCGGCTTAGTTCGCACGAGGATCACTCGGGGCTTAGTTTTACCTTTCACTAGTTGGACATTGTTGAAGATGAAACATAATGTTTGAATAACTGATTGTCTATACGTGTCTGGTTTTGCGGTTCTTACTCATCATAGAGTTCAAATATGATAAAATCATTTTTGAGGACGTTCAAAATACAGTCATTGATATTTAGGGTCACGACTTCTTATGGTTGGGCATGCTTAGAGTAACAAGTCTTGACAGTTTCTTGGTTTCCATGTGCAACACTGGTCCCCGCAGTAGTGGGGAATTTTATGGCGAGGTGTAAGATCGAAGGAACGGCTTTGAAGACTGACTGAATGGATCTCCCGAAGATTGCATTGTTGGGTGAGCTTGAATTTTTTACGACGAACTTGATTTCGTGCGTATCTTGCCTTGGAAACTCTCCCACGGTGACTGATAGAGTTATCATCCCTTGTACTCGAACTGGATGGTTGTCGAAGCCGTAGACAGGTCCGGCTGCTAGTGTGAGCTGTTGAATGGTAAGCTTCATGCTTTGAAGAGTGGAGAAAAATACGACGTCAACCGAACTACCATTGTTGACGGGTATCCTTTCGAACTTGTAGTAGGTATCTCTGATCCCTACGTTGATCACGAGGGGGTCTCAGTGGGGAGTCTGTACTTGCTCAAGATATTCATCCCTGAAGGCTATGGTGGAGTCTTGTTTGCGTTCTTCGTATTGGTGGACATCCTCTTGGGCTCTTATCGAAAATATCCGGGTGGAGAGACTTGGTGATCCAGCGATAGTTTCGATGTTCCCAACTATCTGCCTGTCACTGGCTCCTCCTTGCTGGGCATCATGCTGATCTCTTGCCTGCTTAGGGGGAGCTTTTTTGTAAAATCCCTCCTCCCGGGAATTGGTCACGACCGGGGAGAGATTTTTATGCCTAGGACCGTCGCCTTACAATGACACCAACTACGAGTTAGTTTTTACCACAAGACAACGACCTCCCAACAAACACCATCATTCACACAGCTAACAAAAGAAGAAGTAAGTCCACACATCACATCATATATATAATAAACATCTAATCAAAAGGTTCACATGATATTAATGAAAGAGTACTAGGGATTATGCCCAGTAGATAGCTATCATAAATATCCCTCTCTCTCTCAACTAACAATGCAGAAGCTAAACCATATGACCATTAACCTGATGACGGGTAGCAGTAGTAGTGCGCGGATCCGGCTCCTCATATCCTGGTGTCTCAATCTCTGGTTGTGCCTGATCGAACTGCGGCGGCATTTCCATGTGTCCCTAAAATGATGTGGTCAAACAACCGTCAGTCAAACTAGACTCAGCTACTTCGTCCTCGCCTCACCCCCGCGACTCCTAAGCACCGCGCTGGAGGAAGAAAGTGGAGGACCAATAGTAACAAAATATACAAGAAGGTGATAGTGATATATATAATTCTCTAGCAGTTCTATATCAGTATGAGCAGTAAAGAAGAGTAACAACTAGTGCAGCATAAAAGTACAGTAAGAGAAGCTAAGTAAAACTAGTAAAGTAAGACACCTACACTACCATCACAGAAGCGTACCCTAACTTATATGAATGCGCATACAAACATATAAGTTAAGGTTTCGAAAAAGTAACTCATCATATAAAAGAGCCATACTAATTTATATGATGAAGATATGCAAGTGTGTATGCTATGTCATGATATGCAATGCAATGATTATGTAACTCACACACACGACTCTGTGCACAGACCTTTCATGCATTCCAACTTTTTGAAGGTGGCCAACCTCTCAGGTACCAACCATCGTGGATCACGGTGGTAGTGGAGCGGGTGTATCCACTCCTAGGCGGGCAAGCACACTACCAGGACTAGATCTCTCGTACGCATCAATGCTAAAAACACAACAGTGGAGCCCCTGCGTACTCTTGCTGGCAACTACTAGTCTTTTGTGGTCAGGTGTACTCTTAGGGGACATAGTCCTCTAGACCTCGGTATAAATATCCCACCAATCTCCCCAAAGATCTACACTCCGCACCAGAGTCATCGTACTCCCATCGGTGCGCCGACTGAAATAGTATCAAGTGACCTACCACATAATCACAAATCAGGTATAACAATACCCTCTCGAGCCTCCAGCTCGTAGCGGTACTAGGAACTATGATGGGCTGAATCTCATTATTCTCTTTCTCAAGACACTTAGTAGAGTTATACTACCCTTAACCAAACCCACTCACAGGGTTACTAAGTGTGTGACCTCTCCAAAGTATCTACTGTTGAAAACACTAATTTTTTCAAAATTGTTAAATGCAGGCCATATGATATTGTACATGTGTATGAATAGAAATCCTTCAAACACTTGACCCAAGGACCTAAGATTTTTTTTATGAGACCTATCATGACATCTTAGACATAATGCCAGAGATTCATAATTTTCCTAAACTAATCAGCAATTATTATAATTTTCCCAAATTATTGTTACATGTGATTTTGAACATGAAGTATCACTTTCTTTTATCAAACTAGCAAGATAAAATTATCCTAACATCATCTTGAGTAATAATGGCTCTAGTCCAAATTTCACATCATTACAATAATGTTTACTGCTTAATTTCTAATTACCAAAACTTTGATCAACTAGGTCAAGTTACACATGAAGTACCAAATATATTCATAAAATAATTCTAGAAATATTATTGGAGGTTACAAATGGTAAATAATTAGTTATTCCAAAAATGAATAAATTTATAACTTCATTTGAGTACAATTATCTCAGTAATATAAAAGGGACAAAAAATGTAATTATAACTGCAACTCTAAGATTCTGACCTTTAAAAATTCTAATTAATTTATATAGTGTTTATCATACTAAATCATTGATATTGACATGGTTTCATAATTTTTGCAACTATTTTAGTCATCCTAAATTTACTAATACGATTGAATAACAAAATTACTAATTAAATCATTTGTTATACAAATCAACTCCAAATATTCTAAACCTTCATGAGGAGGTGTACTTTCACTAAATAATTGCATGTTTAAAATTTCACTGGATTTAACCAAGCCAATCTTGTTAAATTCACAAGACACGCCTTTTTGACTAAACGCACACCACATCACATACAACATGACAACTTGCAAGTGAGATTCACCAACCTACAAGGGTCCAAAGGACCTGAAATTCTTACCAGGGTATTTTAACACACTAATGAACCTCTCACCAAAATTTGGGGTTAAAATAATTAATTTTCACCAAAATATTTCAGTTTTATGAAGCATTACCTGTTTCCTAAAACCATAGGAAAATATTATTCAAAAATTCTCATTTTTGGACTTTAGGTGTATCTATGGTATATACATACCACCAGGAAATTTCATGTCAATCCCATTAACCAATTAAAAGTTATTAAGGATATTGTGTATGTCCTACCCTAAGGATCAGTCTCACAAGAACTGCCATACAGGAAGCTACATTACTCCAAATGACCTGATTTCAATTTCTAATTAAAGTAAACTTAAAGAGCTACCTTTTTTTATGTTTGACACTTTTCATGTTTCATCCCATAAGGGCCTTATATTTCTAATTTAAAATGGTGCACAGTATAGGAGAAATATAATATATTTCATATAATAATTTATATATAAAAAATATGAACACCTATGATTATCTCTTCCTCCTCCATCAAAGAGCCATGATCTGCCCAACCTGAAGCAGATTTCAGAGGCCTTTTGCCGGCAATGCAGCCTCCTCCCCGACCGGACACCACCCCCACCACCTCCATTGAGGGGGTGGCTATCGTCGGGCGGCGGCACGGCCGCCGGAGGGGTGTTTTCCGATGATCCCTAGAGGAAGCACAATTGAGCTTTTTTCCTTTGAAATTAAAAATGGATTCGGATCGATTGAGCCCTAATTCAATCTCTATTGATCTAGGAAGCTAGCACAAGGGGATAGGAGGTGAAGCATACCTGGTTTCAGGCTTAGATGTGGCTACTCTTGCGGGTGGCCATGGTTTTTGGCGTTTTCTAGCGAACCTCCCCCGATCCATGAATGAGTGGTGGTAGGCCATGGCCATTAATAGCCCTCCTTGATGGTGGCCGACCTTGAACTGCTGGAAACTCCTCCCTTTCATTAGGGGAGATGAAAGGAGGGTTTGGGGAAGGACAAGGGAGTGTCACTTGGCCTCCCTCCATTATTCCCCTCCTTCAAATGAATCTCCCCCTTAATTACCTCCATTAAACCCTAATTAGATCACCTAATTTAGATTAAATAAATTTGATAAACTTAGTGGGTCTTAGGTTGGGCCTCGGGCAAGGCCTTAGCCCAAATGAATTGGCTTGGGCTCTCATTTAGACATTAGGGTTAATTTGACCATGGTTGGCCTTGGGGTTGAATTTGGTCAACATGATGGGTTGACTGGTCCAAGGGGTGTGTCTTGAGTCCTTTGACACCACCCAATGTTGATTGGGTCATGGCGATGCCCCAATTGGGCCCACATTGCCAAATAACGTGATTTTGGCCTTAATAGGGCCAAGTTTGACTTTAGTCAAACTGGTCAACTTGGTGACCCCATGATGGGGATTTTGGGTCTGCATGACCCCTAATGATATTACAAGGCTAGGGGTGGGGTCGACTTTAGGTTTTGAGGTCAATAGGACCTCTTAGGGAAAGTTTGACCTAAGGTTGACTTTGGTCAATTTAGCCCACTAGATTGACCTAGCCTTGAGTCTATTCCTCTATTGCCTCTCTCTTAGGGTTAGGAAAGTGTTAGTGAGCTTATATTGAGGTGGTGAGTTCATGTGAGTGTGAATTGGCCTAGGTTGACTTGTGCACATTGGGGGTGCACATAGCAGTTTCCATAAGTTCAAGCTGAGTTAGGGTCATACTAGGGCCTCCATGCACGACTCAAGCCCTAACCCTAGCTTTAGGGGGCCTAGAAGTGTGTGGGATGTTACATTGTTGATCTTGTTGGAATCCTTGTAAGAACCTACCCAAGAGGCCCTGGCGAACTAGGTGCTCGATTTCGTCTTTCAGTCTCACACACTATTCTGTGGTGTGTCCGGTTTCCCGAAGGAATTCGCGAAATTTCGAATGATCGCTTCTGGGATTTGGGGAAGGTTGATTGGGACGGTGCAGAGGAGGCTCGTTATGGATGACATAAAGTACATTCGTGCAAGTGGTGTTCAACGAAGTGTATTCTCGGGATGGCTGGTCCCTCTGGAAGTCACTCCGTCGCTGGCCGTTCCGGCGCTCTTCCTGAAATCTTCCTTCCTAGGCTTTTGAAGGTTGTTCTCTGTCCCTCTTGCGTTTCTGGTCTCCATCGAACGGCTGATGGTGGGCTTTAATAGATTTATTTGCTACTATCTGCGCTTCTACACGGCGTACAAGGTCTGGGTAGCTGGGGATAGTTTCTCTCATTAGTGGTGAGTAGAACCCACTAGGGCGAAGCCCTCCAAGAAATACTCCCCTCAATAGTTCTGGGTCTACTCCTGTGATCTGACGGGCTTCTGCGGTAAACCGGCGGAAAAAATCCTTCAAAACTCTCCTTATTTTTACCAAATCTTTGACAAATGTGAACGGTCTCGGACAATTCTTCGTATTGAGATTATATTAGCCAGCAGGAGAGAAGTAAGATGCATTTTCAAAGAAGGTGACATCCGCAGAGACAAACTGTTTGCAGGTAACGGGGTCAAAGCAACAATAACCTTTCTAATTGGTAGAGTACCCCAGAAAGACACATTTAGTGGCCCGTGGTGAGAGGTTGTCACGAGTGGCAGCGGGAGAGTGCACAAATGCGGTGCACCCAAAGATGTGCAGAGTAAGAGGAAACCGATTCTTGTTCGGATAAAGAATGGAGAATGGGGTGGCACCGTGGAGAACGGTGGAGGGAATGTGATTGATGCGATAACAGGAGAGGAGGATAGCATAGCCCCAATAGGAGCGAGGAACATGCATTTGGGTCAGCAGAGTGCGAGCGACATCGAGGAGGTGACGGTTTTTGTGTTCCGCCACCCCATTTTGTTGTGAGGTGTAGACACAGCTAGTTTGATGAATAACACCATGGTGCATACAGAAAGAAGAGAAATCATGGCTGAGATACTCCTTAGCATTGTCAGAACGAAGGATTTTAATAGACGTATCAAACTGAGACTTAGTCATAGAATAAAACGATGTCCAGACAGAGAACAGTTCGGAGCGATCCTTTAGAAGATACACACACGTACACCGAGAGAAATCATCAATAAATGTGACAAAATATGAACTACCCCGACCGATGGTGAGGGTAGGAGCAGGACCCCCTACGTCAGAGTGAACGAGGTCAAACGGACGGGAAGAGCCACGACTTTGCGTTGGTGGGAGGATGAGCGGTGATGCTTGTCGAGCTGACATGCATCGCAGTTTAGAGGAGGATGATGATGAGGGGGTGGGGCAGAAGCTGGCGCAGAAGCCTGGGAGGAGCATGTCCAAGGCGAAGATGCCATTGGAGAAGATCTGTAGAGGAGGAGGAGAAGGCGGATAGAGCAAAAACATTGTCGAGGAAGTAGAGGCCGACGCTCTCAGTCCCAGTAGCAATCGTCCGTTGGGAGTCCGGATGCTGAAAAGAACAAGAAGTAGGAGTGAATGTGATGGAACACCGTAGTTGCTTGCAGAGAGAAGTAACCGATAATAAATTGCAAGGGAACTTGGGCACATAGAGGGTATCTGCCAGGCGAAGAGACGGAGTGACTTGAACCACTCCCGTCCCATTGACTGGTGAGGAAGAGTCGTCCGCAACGAATACCGGAGGCAACCGATCATGTGTTTCTAGAAGAGAAAAACACTAAGGATTGTCTGTCATATGATTGGTAGCACCAAAGTCGATCAACCATCTGTCATGAGTAACAACATGGGAACTACTAGATGATGTGACCACCGAGGCGGACTGTATGGAGGAGGTGGAGGTCATAGAAGAGAGGCCGCGCGATCAAACAGGAGGCCGCAGGATCAAACAGGAGGCAGAGAGAAAAAAAGGTCGCGGCGACAAGGGCAGAAAAACCAAGACGGGCGAACAGCAAGCAGGACGTGCGTCCAAGAAGGCCGTAGCCAGGAAGCAGAGCAAAGCAGAGGGAACGAAGTCGCACGGCTAGAGAGAAGGCTGCACGAACAGGAGAGAGAGTAGACCACGCGAACTGGGAGGAGGTCGCGAGAAAGGCAAACAGGTCGTGCGAATAGAGCAGAGACCGCACAAACAGAAACTGACCGCGCGAATAAAGGGAGATCACAGGGAGAGAAGAGGAAAAGAAACCGCGAAAACAGGTCGCGGAGACAAAGAAAGAGACAGACCGCGCACACAAAGGGCAGCAACTAAGAGGAGACTATATTAGCCAGCATGAGAGAAGTAAAATGAAGGAGAGTTTTGAAGGACCGAGGTCAACACCCAGACCTAGAACGCGATGGTTCTAACTTGGTATCAGAGCAGGTTGTCCTGCTGCGGGGGTATGTTGAGATTATATTAGCCAGCAGGACACGTGTGTGTAGGACCGTGTATTTGGCTTCCCCATCGCGTTCGAGGTCTGGGTGTTGACCTCGGTGGGCCCCCTTGTGGCAGAATATCCCTGCGGTCCTGTGGTTAGGGTTAATCTCACACCGCCTGCAGACTTCTCCCCTTTGTGTTCATGTACCCCGCCACCCTTCATCTCAAAACTTGGGTTTTGAGATGAACTAATGGGTTGGCGGGTTCTAACTTGGTATCAGATCAGGTTGTCCTGCTGCGGGGGTGTGTTGAGATTATATTAGCCAGCAGAACACGTGTGTGTGGGACCGCGTATTTGGCTTCCCCATTGCGTTCCAGGTCTGGGTGTTGACCCCGATGGGCCTCATTGTGGCAGAATATCCCCGCGGTCCTGTGGTTGGGGTTAATCCCACACCGCCTGCAGACTTCTCCACTTTGTGTCATGTACCCCGCCACCCTTCATCTCAACACTGGGTTTTGAGATAAACTGTTGGGTTCTCGGGTTCTAACTCTTCGGTTGGCGATGAACTGGTTAGTGAATTACCTTGTTAATTCCGTAAAGTTTGTGATGGTTCCCTCCCTGTACGAATAGGAAAAAGTAGAACGAAAATTTGGAGTAATGAAAACTTTATTATCCAAAAAAGGTATCAACTATAATGGTATAGCCTCCCATTTATATAATGGAGGAGATGGGAAATATTACAATTAAGCAATGTGGGACTAAAAAATTACAAGTATATGCGGCTTTACAAATAGACAAACCGGACAGGTTGTGTGGTTAGACAAGCCGGCTAACCACCCGACAACCAACAGAAGGAGAGAACAAGCACCATAGAGAGCAAGCCGTCACAGGAGACCGCTAGACCGCCCGATCTCCAAGTCGTCTGAGACAAACCGCCAGACCGCTGGGAAACCAAACTGCAACAGGCCGGCAGACAGGCCGGCAAGGATAAACCTCCAGACAACCCAGCCTCCGAACAGCAGCAGACCGCCCGACATCCATACTGCAACACTCCCCCTCAAGTTGGAGCATAGAAATCAATCATGCCCAGCTTGTTGCAAATGTGAAAAAAGGAAGCGGACACCGACTTGGTGAAGATGTCTGCTAACTCGTTGTCGGAAGTGACAAACGGAGTACAAATCTATTTCTTCAAGACCTCTTCTCGAATAAAATGACAGTCGACTTCTATGTGTTTTGTTCTCTCATGAAAGACCGGATTTTTGGAGATGTATATCGCGGCCTTGTTGTCACAGAACATAGGAAGAGGATAGTTGTAGACATCTCCTAAGTCAAGCATGAGATCTCATAACCATTTCAACTCACATGTGGTCGACGCCATACTGCGATATTCTGCTTCTACACTAGACCTAGAGACCACAGACTATTTCTTGCTCTTCTAACTCACAAGATTTCCTCCAACAATCGTGCAGAAACCAGATGTTGACTTTCAGTCACCTTTGTCATCAGCATAGCTTGAATCTGAGTACGCTTCAACCTTTAAGTGACCATTCTTCTGAAAAAGGAGTCCTTTCCCTGATGCTGCTTTAATATACTCAAATATCCTCAGGGCAGATTGTAGATGACACTCATAAGGAGCTTGCATGAAATGGCTCACCTTGCCCACAACATAAGAGATGTCGGGTTTGGTTACCTTGAGATAAATGAGTTTGCCAACCAGATGCTGGTACCTCGTAAGATCGGATAGAAGGGGCAAGTCATCTGTCCAAGTCTTGTCTTCTCCAGCAGCCATGGGACATCGGACAGGTTTAGCACCAGTCAATCATGCCTCCTTTAGAAGATCGAGAGCATACTTCCGTTGGGAAAGGACCATGAAGTTGGGTTTCCTAGAGATTTCAATCCCCAGAAAGTATTCTGGAGAGTCCATATCCTTTGTGACCAGGTGTTGACGGAGGTGTTTATTTGTCAAAGTTACCACATCCTGGTCATCGCCAGTAAGAAGAATGTCATCAACATATACCACAAGAACTACCAGACACGAGGCGGTTTTTCGAACGAACACAGAGTGATCGGCTGAACTTCTTGCAAAACCAATGTCCTCAACAATGCCACTAAACTTGTCAAAACAGACACGAGGGCTATTCTTTAGGCCATAGATAACCTTCTTTAGCCGACATACTCGTGTCTCCCCCTGAGCAACATACCCAGGAGGTTGCTCCATGTAAACATCTTCCTGCAGATCACCGTAGAGAAAAGCATTCTTAATATCCAGCTGTGAAATGGGCCAATCCCTGTTGACAGCGACAGAGAGGACCCGAATTGTTCTGAGACGAGCAACGGGAGAGAAGGTGTCAAAGTAATCAACAACATAGGTCTGAGTGAAGCCTTTGGCCACCAGGCGGGCCTTATAGCGATCCACGCTGCCATATGGATGGAATTTTACAACAAAGACCTAGCGGCAGCCAACCACATCAGTGCCCAAAGGTGGGGGAACCAGGGTCCAGGTACCCTGTTCAATGAGAGTAATAATTTCCTCATCCATGGCGGCCTTCCAATGAGGAAC
Organism: Platanthera guangdongensis; assembly: GCA_039583875.1. NCBI lineage: Eukaryota > Viridiplantae > Streptophyta > Magnoliopsida > Asparagales > Orchidaceae > Platanthera > Platanthera guangdongensis. The sequence goes on along the minus strand of CM077161.1, from coordinate 150,023,570 downwards.
AGTAAGAGCTTCCTAGTAGGTGTGGGGAGTGGTAGTGGTAGAGATAGCCAATGCAAATGCCCTGCGAGAAAGAGTGAGACGATCATATGAAACAACAACAGCGAGCGGGTGCTGGGTACACGTCTGCACCCCTTTACAAAGAGCAATGGGAAGATCCAGGTCGGCATGTTCCTCAGTAACCAGAGCATTCGTGGTGGAGAGAGCTGTCTAGGGAGAGGAGAGAGACGGTCGCCGAGAAGAGGGAGAGTGCGGTGGTGATGAGGAAGAGAGGGAAGGAGGAGATGGTGGAGGTGATGGTGGGAAAATCTCGAGGGTATTAGACAGGGTGGAGGGGACGGTGGGAGAAGGAGAAAGAGCTGGAGGTTGGTTAGAGGAGTGCGAACAGGAAAAAGTAGACCGAAAATTTGGAGTAATGAAAACTTTATTATCCAAAAAAGGTATCAATTACAATGGTATAACCTCCATTTTATAGAATGGAGGAGATGAGAGAGATTACAATTAAGCAATGTGGGACTAAAAAATTACAAGTATATACGGCTTTACAAATAGACAAACCGGACAGGTCGTGCGGTTAGACAAGCCAGCTAACCGCCCGACAACCAACAGTAGGAGAGAACAAGCGCCATAGAGAGCAAGCCGCCACAAGAGACCGCTAGACCGCCTGGTCTCCAAGTCGTCTGAGATAAACCGCCAGACCGTTGGGAAACCAAACTGCACCAGCCCGGCAGACAGGCTGACAAGGATAAACCGCCAGACTGCCCGGCCTCCGAACAGCAACAGACCGTCCGACCTCCATACTGCAACACTCCCTCAGGGAGTGGAACCAGGTCCGAGCTTGGCCTTTGAGAGTGGCTGTAAAGACTTGGCAGAGTAGCTGATCATGTGCATTATAGATCCTCATGATCGTGGTAAAGTGGTTAACGTGTTCTAGCGGGTCGTCTGTCCCGTCGAAGGTTTCGATACTTGGTAGTTTGAAGCCATGTGGGATTGGATGAGACAAAAACGGGGGTGCAAGTGGGGAGTCTTGGTGAAGCGGTCGACGAGGGTAAATATCTCGGCGGCCAACATACATGCACTCATCGGCGATCACTTCTCGTATCTCTTCCCGAGTGAATCTTTCGCGCAGGGTTAAGCGGGGTTCCTTTTCCAGGATTTGGTCACGACAACCAGTTTCGGCTGCTCTGAGGACCGGGTGAGTGGAACTAGAAGCGTCGGAGAATTCTTCTGACTCTTCTCTTCGCGGAGATTCCCTTGGTTGGTCATGACTTAGTGGAGGCGGGGGATTGGTTGGTGCAGGAAGCTGAGCGGGAGGCACTCCTATGTTCCTGAGCAGAGTGAGCATCTCAGTTTGCTGCTACTCCATTTGTCGAACTCGTCCATGCAATGTTGTTACTGGGGCAAGAACAGTTTCTGCCTCGAGGGGCACGTCTACAAGTAAATGGGACTGGGCTGGCTTTGTGCGCCTTCTCGGGATGGATGCTTCAGCTGTCCGGGCACTTCTTTTTTCCATTGGAGCTGCTCCTTGGAAACTGTCGGGTTGAAAGTTCTATTTCCTCGTACCGTTGTGTGGAGGGTACAATCTTCTAAGGATACTGGTAACTCGTTTCCCACAGACACCGCCAAACTGTTGCGGACTAACTCGATGTACCGGTCGGGCTGGAATTCTTGGACCGCCTTAGCTCTCGGGACGGTCAAGCGCGCACACAGTCAAAATATTAGGTAAAACCCCCCTCATCTGGGTAAAAAACCTTGTGACCGGATCTGTGCCGGTCAAAATCCACTATTTCCTGGAGGTTATAGCTGGTTTGTGAAGTCGAGGGTGACGGGCCACCTCTCGTTACAATTATGCGGTGAGAGAACACTTTGCACACGGTGGACGACAGACCGTAACTCCGGGAGTTGTTTCAAATTGCGCTTCGCGCTGGTGTTCTTCGGATAGCGGCATGCTGATTCTTGATGAGAGGCGGAGCACTCAGTCTTGTAGTTGCAGGAGCCGCTTAGAACTTGGGCGGTTTGGCTTTGTCGGGTGGCTTTGACTTGACCTGCTTGTGGCTCGGGTGTGGCTCTAGTGCGACTCGTGTGTGGCTCGGAGGTGGTTCGTAGGAGGAAATTGGTATAGCTTCGACCAAAGGAAGAAGAAGACTCCGAAGAAAAAGTTCGGAAAAAGATGAGAAATGGGGAGGCATGGAGCTCCTTTTATACACTCCGGGAGGTGGTTACGGTGGTTATGCGGCTATCCGCACACCGTAACCACCTTCATAAACGTTTTTACTATAGTTTTAATGCACGTATCCTGCTATTTGGAGACCGCCATAAATAAAATAATAAATATTAATTAAATTCCCCACACTAATCCGGTGGTTAGTGGGTGGTTACGCACGAATCGAACGACCGAGGACCCTCCTCCTCAATCGGACGGCGGGAGCGAGCCTCCACGAGCAACCAGCGAACTTGCCGCCAAGTACGTTTCCCGATTAAAATCTTCTGGATCCATGTCAAATGTTAGGAAACCAGCTTATTCACCTATAATGGATGAGATTAGGGATTTGCTTAGGCAACTAAAGGTTAACCAAGCGACACCACCATCCCCTAGGCAACCCCAACATCATCAGGACTGTCGCCCTAAGCGAGAGGTTGACGTATCTTGGTCATCTAGGAGCCGCTATCTTTGGTCGCGCGCCGGTGACCGCGGGAGGGGGCGGCCGGGGAGGCCGCCCCCTTGGCCAGCGGCGGCCAAGAATGGGGGCGGCCCGGGCGACCGCCCCCTTGGCTGTGCGGGCGATCGAGGAAGGGGCAGTCCGGGAGGCCATCCTCCTCGACCATGTCGGTGGCTGAGCGAGGGGGCGGCCCGTGTGGCCGCCCCCTCGTCCGCTCTGGCGGCCGCCGTCTCGGCTTCTCCAGCGGCCGCCACCTCGGCCGCTCCGACAGCAGAGTGAGGGGGCGGCCCAAGCGGCCGCCCCCTCGGCTGCACCGGCGGCCGAGCGAGGGGCAACACGGGCGGCCGTCCCCTTGGCCGCTCGGGCGGTCGAGGAGGGGGAGGCCCGAGCGGCCTCCCCCCTTGTCCGCTCTCTTGGCCGCGACCGAGGTCGGTGCGTTGAATGGAGGCGGGCGGCCGGCGACTGAGGAGGAGGTCGCCCGCCTGCCGCCGGCGAGGTGCAGCGGTTTCCCCATTATGCGTAGTGAGATCGGTGCCCGGGAGATCGGGCGTGGTGATCGCATGCGCGGTAAAACCCATGATCCCACTCCTTTTAGGTGGAGATCATGGGGGTGTGACTATGTGCACACCTATTTCTTATAAAATGGGTTTCATCCCCAACAGCTCTCATTTCCAATGCTACAAAACACCACCACCAAAATAAACGAAACCTAAACTCCTCGCATCATCCATTTGTGAAGAGTTGAGGTCTGCTTGTTTCAGTGGTGAGAGTTGGAGCCATGGAAATGAGAGCGCTGGCAATAAAATAATGAGAAATACGGCGGGGGGGGGGGGGAGCGTTTGGGAGCAGTACCAGTGGGAATTGGAGGTTACCAAATGTTTTTATAGCATTTGTGTTTTCCACCAATGGTGATGGAGCAAATGCCCAAACAAGCCGTGTTTATAGCATTGGGCTTACTTTGCCAAAAACTGACAAGCAGCGCTATATGTAGGGCTGAATGATCGACGATCGAGGCTTTGTTTGGCGCGATATCTTTGCTCCGATGAATTCTGTCAAAAATGTCAACGTCTAAAATGTCACTGTCATAAAATGTTTATTTGGGATGACAAGGTTTATGACCGTCATAAAAAAACTAGCTGTGAATATAAAAGTGGATGAAATTCTTTAGGTGAGGTCGGACGTTCACAAATGATGGATCTTAACCACCACCAGCGGCAGACCCATATTTGGCAACATCCGGGCACGTGCCATTATTCACGACGGTTCAAATAACCGCGATTTCCTACAAGCTACCGATTATTCGTGATTTCGAAAAGTTTTCGGGAAGAGGCCTAATTTTTCGGTTCGGAACCCGGATGGAACCAGGACCAATGAGAAGCCACGAATGTGTGGGCCGCGCAAAAGTGCATGTCAGACACCAGAAATGCGTGGGCCCGCGTGCAATTCCAGGCTTCTCATTGTTCTCGGATGAAAATTTTTTGAAACAGGTTTAGGATGGAAAAAATCCTCTGGGGAGAGAGGCCGTTGCAGGCTGCCCTGAAGTCATGACTCCTGTCTGTCATTCTCGTCGTCTGTCGTCCGGCGCTCACCGTCTGTCGTCCAGCGCTCACCGTCTGCCGAGTGCCGCTGCCAGCATGCCCTAACTTCCTCTCCCCTTCCATCACAATGTACCACTATCGCAGGTTGTCAGGCATCCCGCTTCCCTGTTACGGAATCTGGAATTCGGACCTCAGTGTTCGATGTTTTCTGGCTGTTTGGCTGTTCTTCACTCTTCAGGCAGCAGGCTTCAGGCTTCTCTCCTCCTCCATCACAGTCTCCTTGTATTTTGGATTCCTCTCTATTGAAATTTGTTGAAGTGGAGGTGAAGTGGAGTAAGTGGTCTGATTGGTCAAACCACACAGACCACCATCGGTCTGGCAGCTAGCTGTTGGCGGATAGCCGAAATTCGGCTGGCTATTCTTCTCTCTTGCGGTCTGGTTCAACAAGCACCATGAGAGGTAACCGGGTGGTTAGCTTTTTATAAACACGGTTATTGCGGTCTGGACAATGAGACCATATAGTTTGCTCAGAGCTGGCAGGTTCTCTGGCTCACAGGGAGGCAGGCCAGAGTTCGCTTGTGTTTTAGACTTGGTCACAGTGCTATGACAAGTTAGCTTGCAGCCTAGTTCACAGTGCCCTCTTAGTTGTGCGGTTTGCTCTGGAGTTTGCGGAGTCCGCTTTACTGCGCGGTCTGGTTGCGGAGTTCGACAGTCCGCCATTAGCACGATAGTGATTCAGGACGCGTGAAAGGTTTGATCAAGTCCACGCGGGCTGAATTTTTTATCCGCTCAGCTATGCGGACTGTTGGTGCTTTCCACGCAAGCGGTTATTTGGTTTATCTCGCGCAGACTGGCTCGTCTGTCCGTACTTCTATGCAGATAGATGATTATCAGTGGAGGGCTGACGCTGGTATCCACACTTGTGTGGATAGGTGGTGCTAGCTGCATGATTATTGACGGTTATCCTATCGCTTTGGGCGGTGTTCACACTCCCTCTGTTTCATATAAATAGGGGTCTCCAACTCATCATATATAATGAGAACAGTGAGAACTTAACTCGCATTTTGATCTTGCAGTTACGGTTTTCTAACCAGCGCGACTAAGCAAAGTTGACTTGTCTATGCAGGCTGTGCGTCTAACACTGAGCGACTAGGTAACTAGTTTGAAGGATCAGTGTGGAATAGTTTGCGGTTAGAGTCAGTGGTTTACAACAGGTTGCAATCTCAGTGGCTTGAAGTCACTCCCTCCGAGTTGTGGTTAGTTCGAGCAGTTCGCCCGGTCTATCAGCGGGTTCTGTTCAGTTCATCAACATTCAATAACATGCAGTCCGCGCGGCTTGGTTGCAGTTTGGCGACTTAGTGGTTTCGGCGGACATGGCTTGCGGTCAGCAGTTTGTGCGGTCTGTGCGGTTATAGTTTGCAGACCACTCGGTTTCTCTTGCTTGTATTTTCTGTTTCCATCGGGTACATTGTGAATCATGTCTCGTAATGTATAGCCCGCCTTGTAAAGAAGTTGTTGATATTTCCATGCTTGGGACTCTTGTGATTTTGCTAATTTTTACTTGACTTGACTGTGATTGAGTGTTTCTGCGACCTTTCTCGACTCTCTAGAAATTTTTACATTCTCTTGATTCCAATTCATTGCACTATTTTTTCCTACACCAGAGCAATGTTTTCCTCTCAATTTTTACTCAAAGCAATGTTTTCCTCTCAATACTTAGAACGTCCTTATCCATTTTCCAGTAAGAAATGTAATCCTCTTAAAGTCCTAAGTTAAGGGGATCAACCTAATTTCCTAGGCTTCATTTGGCGGGGCATGTGGAGGCCGCGTTTGCGGCAAGCGCCGCCGCAAAGTCAATTTGATCCAAGTTTTGATCCGATTTTTTGAACAGCCTATGATCTCCGAGGTAACTTAAAATCAAATTCTTGGTAATTTGTTTCTTATCTGAACTTTTATATTGTGTTGTTTAAATTCTCTATAATGCTTTGGTTTGATTGTTTGCTTGAAGGACACCGTTGCTATCATCCTTCTTTCGTTGTTGTAATTGATTGGACAATCTCACATGCTAAAGAGAGGTATTCTTAGCCCTATTTTTTTATTTAATTTAAAAGGATGGAGCTATATTTCTTGTTTGCTTATGAATTTTATTTAATTGGGATTCAATTGTGCTTGTGTGTTAAGATGGATAAGTTTTTGTCAAAATCAGTAACAAAAAAGACTTAGAGTATAAGAGGCCTCGAATTAAGTTTAACTTAGAGGACTTACTCACAGATTCAGGTTTGCGGCACATAATGAATTCAAAAGGATGTGTGATAATTTGATAGATCAAAAACAAAGTATTCAGAATGCATTAGCTAGACGGGAAGAAACACCAATGTTAGAATAACGACAATGAAGAAAATTAAGACTCGTTTGAGGAACATGATGAGAGATGATTGGATTAATGATTGTTTAATCGCATATATCGAGAAGAATATTGTGAAATACATTAGCACTGAGGCAATCGTTGCACGCTTCCAAAATATGGGTCCATGAAAAGTGGTTTGGTAATGGTATGTGCATATTTTTACTATTGGTAATGTATTATTATGCTTGTTAACGAAAAGTGGTTTGGTGTCCGAGTTGACTGAAAATCTTGGGAGTGCCACTGACTACCATGCGAGTGACCGCCATCGCCGCACCAAACAGACACTATATGCCAGTTGAACCACTGTAGTGGAGCTGCGATTTTTTGCCACCTAGCTGGTTCGTTCTCTTCTGGCCAGTCTCCGTCCCGCCCAGGGTCTGCAAACTTTTTGGTCTGGGTATCAGACCGTGAAAACGGTCAGTGCAAACTTTTTGGTTTAAATATCTTTCAGTGAGCTGTACATCTTTTCCCTTCTCCTTTCTTTCGATGAGCTGCGCATCTTTCTCCTTCTCATTTCTTCCGGCGAGCAGCGAATCTTTCTCCTTATTGCCTTTCTACTGGTGACAACCGTTGGTGCCGTCCTCGCAAACGTCATCCAAGCGACCGTCGTTCTATCTTCCGTCGAGAAGTGCATATCCGCTCCGCCACCTTGGAGAAAACTAGAGAAACTTTAGAGAAGAACATTCTGTCAATTAATGTAAGCGGTCCTCATCCTATCTTTGTCTTTTCTGTAGTTCTGGTTGTATGTTTGATCATGTTGGAGGTGTGATTGTAGGGTTTTGCAATGTGTTTTTTTGTTGATTGTGTAAAATCCGGTCGAAATTTATTTATATGTGCTCTTACTGGGCTATTCTCCGGCCGGTTTTTACTAAAAAATTTCTGTTGTAGTTTTCCTTGTTTTGCAATTAAAAGACTTATTTTTTAAACTAATGACTCTTTTTAATCCGTAGGAGAATGACGTTGTTGTCTTTCTGACCGTGCACTCTGATGTGGAAGCCTACAATATGTACAGGGAGTGAGCTCGCAAATTTGGATTCAGTGTGCGCAAAGAACATATCTTATATTGGACACATACTCGGATTGTCAAGGCAAGAGAATTTACATGTGCAAAAACAGGCTATAAACGATTGAATTGAGAGAAGGATGAACAAAGAAAATTCCACAAACTTGATGTAACGCCCCAAAAATTGTATTTGAGTTGGTCGCGTAAAAAGGGATTTTGGTACCTGTATAGGGGTACACGGCCTAGGACACGGGTGTGTCCAAGGCCGTGTCTGGCTGGTGTTTTGGCCGTTTTCATCCCGAGGACACAACAAGGAACACGACATAATGACACGGGCGTGTCATTTGACACGTGCGTGTGCCTACCCGTGTCAGTACCCGTATTCAGCAGGGTCGTGTCGATTGACGTGGCGGTTATATGTGACACGCCCCCGAACACGGGCGTGTCGAGGAACCCGACACGGGTGTGTCGAGTGGGACACGGGTGTGTCTGAGCCCGTGTGAGTCTCTGTGTTCGACAATCGTGCCTGGATCGAGGCACACGGCCTGGGACACGTCCGTGTGCCAAGCCGTGTTCGACCCAGGTCTGTTGATTTTTGAACGGATCAGAGCCGTTCGATTTCTTTATTTTAAATCCAACGGCCCAGGTGGTTTCCTACTCTGTTAAGGCCGTGAATGAGAGTTGAATCCTTCATTTCTCTCCAAAGCTTTCTCTCTCCAAGGAGTTAGAGCAAGGATGAAGAAGGAGGAGAATTCCGGCCGCCGGCGGAGCATCGGAGCACCGTTTTGAGATCTGAGAGCGGATCCGTGGAGGAAAGATCATTGCGAAGACTTCTATCTGTGTAGTTTTTCCATGCCGCCAAAGCGTACTACAAGGGTAACGATTCTCAACTTGAGCATGTGAAGCTCTTCCTTTTTGCATAGGGAAAACCCGCTCCCGCGAGTTTGCGGAGAGTGCGTGGTGTTCCTTGGCGTTGATGTGAATAGTCCCCCTTGTGTTGCATATAGAGTCCGGAATCGAAGTACGGGCATAGACATTGTGTGTGAAGCCTACCCGAACATGTTGGTCTGGATCGGTGATGTTGCATTTGTTATGATTTGCCGGAGAAGACTCCGTGCTTTGGGTTTTCGGGTTTCTACGCGGTAGATTACAGCAGGGATCCTTGGAGGTTAGCTCCAAGGCGCACCCGAAAAACTGAGTGGAATCTGTTGGGTACATTGGAATATATGTACCAGATTTGAAGAAGCCTTACCCTACTCAATGATATACATCAAGGTGTATTTGATGTGCTTTGAGATTTTTTGTGCAGGTTAAGTAACTGCAGGATTGCAGGAAAAGTTTCTAAGTCCATGTGTTGACACCTAGAAGAAAAGTGTCAACACTTGAGAAGGCTTGTGTCGACACCTAGAGAAACTGTGTCGACACTTGGAGTAAATGTGTCGACACCAGGAAGGCATAGTCGACACCAGAAGAAAAGTGTCGACACATACAGGCAGTGTCGACACACAGTGAAGAATTGTCTACATAATCAGTGTCAACACTTAGAAGCAGTGTCGACACCCAGAGAAACTTTGTCGACATCAAAAGTGTCGACACCAGGAGGCTATATCGACACTCAGCGAACTTCAACAAAGTTTAAGTACATGTGTCGACACAAAGGAGATGTGTCGACACTCAGCAAAGTTTCAACACATGAAGGCATGTGTCGACACAAAGGAGATGTGTCGACACTCAGCAAAGTTTCAACACATGAAGGCATGTGTCGACACAAAGGAGATGTGTCGACACTCAGCAAGTCTCAACACAAGGAGTTGTGTCGACACAAAGGAGTTGTGTCGACACACATCAGAAATCAACTAAGTATTGAAGAAGAAGTACTTGTGTCGACACACTCAATCAGTGTCGACACATTCTACAGAAGGCTTGTGTTGACACACAGAATCAGTATCGACACATTCTGAAGAAGCAGTGTCGAGAAGCTGTTACAACAACACAAGGAGTTATGTCGACACCATCAAGGCTAGTGTCGACACTTAGTCTACTTGTTTCGACACTTAGTCTATTTGTGTCGACACATAATGACTATCTGTCTCGACACTTTCGGACAGTGACAGAGATTTCAAGAAGTGACTGGATGACTTGACAGCTGCCATTTCAACCGGTCAACTGCAACTGTCAGAGCTGTTAGAAGGTTGTTAGAAACCGGATCAGCCGGTTACCTTGGAGGAAGACTATTTATAGACTTTTCTCCTTCGACAGAAACCATAATCAATGAATTGAAAAACAACACAACAAAGAAGAAGACCTTCAAGAGAAGATCTAAGAAGTTGGAGAGAGAGAGATCCTTCTAAGAAGAACAGCTGTTGAACAAGGCTGAAAAGTAAGATTCAGATTGAGATCTGATTCTCAAGACAGAAGTTGATTGAAGATCAGCTTCAGAGGAGACTCAACGCTACTGTGTTCTAATTCAAGAAGCTTTGAAGAAAGCCAAGGGAGGTTGATCTCTGCAAAGTTCTTTCAAGAACTCATGAAGAAGCCAGTCAACTCATCTCTCTCTTTCAGAGTTGTGGTTATATACTTTGTAAACTTTATTTTCTGTAAGATCCTAAGGGATCTGAGCTGTAAGCTTATTTTATAAAGGCTGAGGTAGGGCTATTGTGCCTGAGTGTAGGAGATTTTATTCTCTGAGTGTAGGCCTTGATTGTAGGCTGAGGTAGGGTTATTTAGCCCGAGTGTAGGTCTTGGTGAATACTGAGTGGTAAGGCTTTGTGCCTGAGTTGTAGGAGTGGGGACACTCTGAGTTGTAGGAACCTGTTTGGGGTTCTGAGTTATAAGATCTGAGGATCTGAGAAGAAGTGGAGAAGTTAGGCCGAATCTAGTACACTACTAGATAGGCGAAGGGGGAAAGTGGATGTACCCAGACCTTGGGGAACCACTATAAATCCTGTGTGCACTCTGTGTATGTTTGATTGTATGGTTGCTGTGTTGTGATAATTGTAGAATTGCATTTACTGTATAGTATTTCTGCCTTTAAAGTTAAAAAGATAAAGGTCACCTATTCACCCCCCCCCCCCCCCCCGCTAGGTGATTAGACACTAGTTCTTTCAAGTGGTATCAAAGCAAGGTTGCTCAAAAAGGGACATAACACTCTGAGTAAGATCCTGTAGGCAGAATCAGAATAATCAAGATTCAAGAAAATGGGTTCTAGTGAGAATCACAAAGAGCTGGGGTCCATGAAGTTGCCAATCTGTAGAAAAGAGATTTTTGGCATATGGAAAGAGAGGGTTAGACTTTTTATGAAAGCCTCTGACCCAAGAATATACATTACAGTCAAAGAAGGGTCATATGTGCCAATGAAAGTATCTATTCTGGATGCAAATCAGAGAACTCCCAAAGACTATTCAGAAATGACTAAAGATGAAATTATTCTGGCCACTATGGACAAGAGGGCCCAGAATATTATTGTTAGTGCAATTGATGATGCAACATTTCAGAATTTAATTCACTGTAAAACTTATAAAGAAATGTGGGACACACTAATAGTCTATATGGAGGGATCAGAAGAAGTAAGACAAGACATGAAGTCTTTGTTAAATCAGGAATATGAAAGCTTCAGACAAGGAAAGTCTGATAGCATTACTGAATGTTACAAGAAGTTCTATAGGATAGTAAATGAATTGATGTCCTATGGAAGATAATTCAGCAACTATGAGCTGAATGATAAGTTCTTAAGATCCCTGACTAAAGACTGGGACACCGATATTTGTGTCATTACGGAAATGGCCAAACTAGCTGACATACCTCCTCCAACTTTGTTTGGAAAACTGTTATCTTATGAGATGCAGTTATTGGCAAGAAAGGAGGAAGAGAAGACTACTAGAGTGGAGCACAAGGAAAGAGCTGTGACCTTCAAGACTGAAGCCACTAGGAAATATAGAAGCAAGTCTCCATCTCCACCTCAAATAGTTGCTGAGGCTGAGACAGATAATCCAGAAAGCAAGAATTCAGATAGTAGTGAAAGTGATGAAGACTTTGCTGCTTTTACAAGACATTTTCAAAAGTTTCTGAAGAAGAAGCAGTGGAGGTCTAAGCCATCCACTTCACAGACAAAAGATGACTACTATCAGAATAGGAAGTCATCAAGGAATGATAGAAGAAAGTCCAAGCCAAGTAAAACTACATCCTCAAAGATTGTATGCTATTGTTGCAATAGACAGGGACATGTAGTGGCTGACTGTCCTAAAAAGAGGAAGGAGTCAACTGACAGAAAGAAGACACAGTTTAAGGGCAAAAAGGAAAAGTCCTTTGTTGCCAAGAAAGACAAAAGTTTGACTGATCAGTCATCTTCAGAAACAGATTCAGAAGCTGAAGCCTATATTGGTTTATTTGCTGAAGAGGAAGAAGATGAGTTCATGCAGCTAATGAACTCAATTTATGAGCATGAGGACATTCAGTGCAAGGGACTGATGGCCTTATCTGAAGGGGACAAAATCCAGGATCAGCCTGGACCAAGTAAGGTACAAAGTTGTTCTTTTAGTTCAATTTCTAGTACTGAGTCAGAATCAGATACATCTGCATCAAGTGATGTGGGTGGGTATGAATCTGAAGGAGATATTCATCAGTTAATTGATGAATATAGGGACTTGTTGCAGGCCTTGAAGAAAAGCAAAACCTTGGCCAAAACTCAGGCAAAGGAGATTGCTAGTCTTAAATTAGCTGCTGCTGATTCAGACAAGTTGTTTGATCAGAAACTAAATGAAATAGCCAGGCTGAAGAACATTACTGTTATTCAGATGGGTACTATTATATTTAAGAATGATCAAATTAAAAATCTGGAGGCTAAACTTCAGAAGGAGAGAGAGATTGTAGCAAGTTTTTCTAAACCCAAATCTGTATTACCTTTGATATATGAGTTTGTACCTCATAAGGGTAAAACTGGATTGGAGTTTACAAAACCTGCCGGGACAATTAAGTCCAAATCTAAGGGCAAAGCCCCAGCACTAAACAAGAAGGCTGCAGTAGATAATCCAGCCAGGGTTGTACCCAAACAAAGGTACAACAGGTTTGAGTGTTGGTGTTATGGCAAGATAGGCCACTTTGCCATAGATTGTTGGCATAATTCAAGTGTCAAGAAGAGTAGCAAACTACCTGCTAGAAGAGCTACAGGTAGTTTTGTTAAAAGTCAATCTAACCTGCACCAAGGACCCAAGAATTATTTGGGTTCTAAGGTTAAGTAATCAATTTTGCAGGTGAGTCCAAGTGGCCATGCCCCTATATGGTACTTGGACAGTGGATGTTCCAGGCACATGACTGGAACTAGGGGATTGCTGAAGGACTATACACCAATCATGGATGGTCCTAAAGTTACCTTTGGTGGTTCAGAAAAAGGAATCATCAAAAACTTTGGTAACATTTCTAGTAACCAAATTATAATTACTCAAGTGGCTTATGTAAAGGGTTTGAAACATAACTTCATTAGCGTAAGTCAGCTGAGTGATTTAGGATATGACATCTCATTTGTCAAGGATGGTTGTCATATCAAAAGGTCAAGTGATCAAAAGTTCATTCTGATAGGATATAGGAAGAGAAATGTCTATTGTCTAGACATTTTGTGTGAGAACATTGTTTCTCCTATTTGTCTTGTAGCTGATGAGAAAGTCTCACATTGTGTTAAATGGCACAAGAGGCTGGCTCATCTTAACTGTAAGACAATTGGCCAACTCTTTAGCAAAGGGTTAGTGAGGAATGGTCCTCAAGTTAAGTGTATAAAGGATGGGATATGCTCAGCTTGTCAAAAAGGCAAGCAGACAAAATCCACCTTTCATAGCCTTGAGAACAAAGATGTTGTGAGGTGTCTATACCTCTTGCATATGGATCTTTTTGGTCCTATGCCAGTTCACATCCTAGTTAGGAAGGTCTACATATTTGTGGTTGTAGATGACTATTCAAGGTTTTCCTGGGTGTTCTTCCTTAGACAAAAATCTGAAACTTCATGTGTCTTATATAGTTTTGTTAAACAAATTTAGAATGAAATGGACAGTACAGTGGTCAAAATCAGAAGTGACCATGGTACTGAATTTCAGTATGACAGTATGACAAAACTGTGTGAAGAATTTGGAATTTTTCAGGAATTTTCCTCACCAAGAACACCTCAGCAAAATGGTATTGCTGAAAGGAAAAATAGAACCTTGATATAGGCTGATAGAACTCTATTGAATGACACATCTCTCACAGAATATTTCTGGGCTGAGGCAGTAAACACTGCTTGTCATGTGATCAATAGGGCTACTATCACCAAGAGCCACAAGAAGACCCCCTATGAGATTGTGAAGGGCAGAAAATCAAATTTATCCTATTTCAGGATCTTTGGTTGCAAGTGTTATATCCTTAACAATGGTAAGTCTTATCTAACCAAGTTTGCTGCCAAATCCCAAGAGGGGATCTTTGTTGGGTACAGCAATAATAGTAAGGCTTATAGGGTCTACAACTTGATTACTCAAGTTGTAGAAGAGTCTTTTCATGTAGTTTTTGATGAAGCTAGACTCATTAACAATGATTTGCCAAGAAATGTTTGCAGCTCTACAGTTGTAACTGAGAAGATGGACAAGATTACCTTAACAGAAGGTTCTTCTGCAAGTCAGCAAGTGGAAAATGATGGTTGTTGTCCAGGGGGAGTACAAGATACTCCTGATGCTGAAGAAGACCAAGAGGTGCAGCTAAATGAAGAGACTGAAGGTGTACAACCTGAAGACAGGCTGACTCCAGCAAATAGGCATTTAAAGGATCATCCAGCCAATCAAATAATTGGAGATCCCAGACAAGGGGTGCAAACAAGGAGCAGGAATCTAATTCCAGTTCTTTACTCCAGTTTTCTATCCCAAGTAGAGCCAAAGAAGTTTGAAGAAGCAATCCTAGACCCTCATTGGATTGAGGCCATGCAAGAGGAGCTGAATCAATTCAAAAGATGCAAGGTCTGGGAGCTAGTTCCTAAACCCAAGGACCACAACATCATTGGAACTAAGTGGATCTTTAGGAACAAGTTGGATGAGAATGGAATTATCATAAAGAATAAAGTTAGACTTGTTGCAAAGGGATATAGGCAGGAAGAAGGTATTGATTTTGATCAAACCTTTGCTCCAGTAGCAAGACTGGAAGCAATAAGGATGTTCCTTGCCTATGCAACATATCAAGGATTTAAGGTATATCAAATGGATGTTAAGTCAGCTTTTCTGAATTGAAATCTGAAGGAAGAAGTCTATGTAGAGCAGCCATCAGGTTTTATTGATTCTCTTAAACCTGATTATGTTTATAGACTTATGAAAGCTTTATATGGGTTAAAACAAGCCCCAAGGGCTTGGTATGAAACCCTATCTAGTTTCCTCATTGAGAATAAATTCTCAAGGGGGAAAATAGACAAGACTCTATTCCTTAGGGAATCCAGAGGCAAGATTATCTTAGTCCAAATATATGTAGATGACATAATATTTGGGTCTACAGACAGTAGTCTTTGCAGAAAGTTTGCAAAACTTATGCAAGGACAATTTGAAATGAGCAGTATAGGGGAACTTAAGTTCTTCTTGGTTCTCCAAGTTAGACAGACTGAAGATGGATTATCCATATGCCAGTCTAAGTTCACCCTAGAGTTGATAAGGAAGTATGGTATGGAATCATCCACTATCATGAAAACTCCTATGGGGTCAAGCATGTCTCTAAGCAAAGGTGATGCAGGGAAACCTGTAGATGAAACTTTGTATAGAGGGATAGTTGGCTCCCTACTGTATTTGACTATTAGTAGACCAGATATCATGTATGCTACATGTGTCTGTGCTAAGTACCAAGCTTGCCCTAAAGAATCTCATTTGACAGCAGTCAAAAGAATTTTGAGATATCTTAAGGGCACACCTTATCTAGGCCTTTGGTACCCTAGGAATGGAGATTTTGTACTGACAGGTTATTCAGATGCAGATTTTGCAGGCTGCAAGGAAGATAGGAAGAGTACTGCAGGAACCTGTCAATTTTTAGGTGGAAGGCTGGTGCCATTGAGTAGCAAGAAGCAAACCAGTGTGGCTATCTCCACAGCTGAGTCAGAGTATGTGGCTGCAGGAAGTTGTTGTGCTCAACTTCTATGGATTCAACATCAGCTAGAAGATTATGGTATTCAAGTAAGTAGGACACTTTTATTTTGTGATTCTACTAGTGCCATTTCTATTGCAAATAATCCTGTCTCCCATAGTAGGACTAAGCACATAGAAATTAAATACCATTTTCTAAGAGAACATGTGGAAAAAGAAGACATTTCCCTAGAGTATGTTAAGACAGATAATCAGTTAGCTGATATGTTTACTAAGCCCTTAGATGAAACCAAATTCAATAAGTTTAAAATTGAATTAGGAATGATAAACTTAGAATAGTTTACAAAAATTTGGCTAAGTAAAATATTATCGACACACAGAGTTATCTGTGTCGACACATAGAAGTGGTGTCGACATTTCAGAGTAATGATGTCGATACATCTAGAGAGTCTGTGTCGACACTTCAGATAATTAGTGTCGACACATGCAGTGTAGGTGTCGACACATCCAGGGTGGTGTCGACACTTAGGATTTACACATAATTAGTCTAGTAGAGTCTTGACTAAGTGTCGAGCTGAGATATATAAGTGTCGACACATATATTCTGTCGACTATATTTGTGTCGACACATAATTGTCGAGACATTAGTAGTAAGTGTCGACACTTTTCAAAAGTGTCGACACATTTCAAGTATTTTGACGCGCCTTTTCACCTTCAATTTTAGAAAGGTATAAATAGGTCTTCGCCATTGTTTGTCGACACGCTCACCATAGTTTCGAGACCAAACTTGTGTGTCGACATCTCTCTTCTCTAAATTCAAAATTTCTTCAAACCCTAATGGCGGCCAAGCTAGAAGAGAACATTAATGAAGGATATGAGCTCGTACGACACGCCTTTGATGACGCGGAACCAGAAATCAAAGGTGTGGTAACCCTAATTGCCGAGACTGGATTAGAGTATCTTGTATCAGAACCAATCAAGATCTGGAAGAAGGAGGTCCTTGAATTCTTGAGTGCAGCTACTCTTGATGAATCTGGACTCAAGATTAAGTCCAAAGTTCATGGGGCAAAGATGAAGGTCTCTCATAAGACTCTAAGAAAAGTTCTAAATCTCCCTAAAACTAAAGAAGAGGAAGATGTATCTTCTTCAAAGACAAGGGAGGCACTGGCATGGTGTGGACTTGATTCAAGCTTGAAGATAGGATCCGTTTTCAACAGGAAAGGTATGAACATGCCGGGCAAGTTTTTATCTGAGATAGTTGGCAAGGTAATACTGAGCAAGCCTGGTGGGAATGATAGAATTTCAGCTCACATGTTCAGTTTGATGACAAGGATAATTTTCAAACTTAATACTGATTGGTCTGCAGTCATGTTTGATAAGATAAAAGAGAGCCTGAAGAAACCCAATCTGGGTAGAATTCTGAGTTTATACTTAGCTGGCAGTATCCCTGAGGTGATGAACCAAGCTGTTGGTTCTAAGATAAAGCACATGAGGAGAATGGATGTAAGAATTTTCTCAAGGTGGGATAGAGTGTTGACAAAGGAACTGCCTACACCAGAGAAGGAAACACCTCAGAAGAAGAAGAAGAAGACATCCATTGTGGCTCAAGAATCCTCAAGTAGCTCAGAGGAACAAGTGGTTTTTAGTTCTGATAATGGAGAAGATGATCATGCTGGATAGTCACCAGCAAGACAAGAAGATGCTTAGAGGCAGGGGGAGCTACCATTAGCTAGCCCTATTCACCTGGATCCACTCCAGGGGGAGCCTCTACATGTGGATGAGCCAACTCAATTAGAGAGTGAAAGGGCTACCCAAATCATTCTAGAGGTAATTACTGAAGTTAATCAATTACATTTCCCTATTGAGGATGAAGTTTTGACTGAATCATTACTTGATGTTGATCAACAAACACAGTTACATAGTGAACCACAAGATATTGTCATGGAGGACACATCAGTTGCTGATAAAAAAGTATCAGCTGCTCCAGAGATAAGAGATTCTCCTGTACCACCTCAACATGAGTTTACATTAGAAGAGCTGTTCCCTGATCTTGTACAGACTGACTTAGAGGGAGAAAAAGCTGCTGTTGAGGGGGAGCAGGTAGACTTTAAGGGGGAGCACGTAGAGCATGTAGAGGAGACTACTACAAAAGAGACTGAAGAGCAAAGAAATGCTGAGGAGCTACCAAGGACTGAGAAGGATTTACATCCTAGTCCTAAGAATAGAGTAGATATTGCTAGTACTTCTGCTTCTGAAGATGAAGAGGCTGCTAGAGCCAAGAAAAGAAAGTTCCAGGTCTTCAAGAGAAGAAGCCAGAACTACAAGAAAGCACTGCAGACAATTACTCCACAGCCTGCCCCAACTACTGATTATAGTTCTCTGTTGGTGGCATTGCAAATAAAGCTAGATGAGCATAGGAAGGTAATGGAAACTTACATGGATGAGCACCATAAGGAGCTATAATTTTCCTTAGCTCAAGACATAAAATCTATAAGATTTGAAGTGAATCAAAACAAGAAGGAAATGACTGATTGTTTCCATAAAGGAGGGAATGCAGTGGTCTATCTGGCTACTCATCAAGAGAACTTAAAGAAACAGATTGATGACCTGGCAGTGAAATAAGGATATGTCCTGGAAAACCAAATTAGAATGAATGACAATTTAACTGAATCACATAATGTGATAGTCACTGAAATGCAGAATCTAGCTGTTGCTCAAACTACAGCAAGGACTGCTGCCAAGGCTGAATTTGATAAGCAATTACAGGAAAGCCTAACTGCTGTTAAAACTGCCATTGCAGATTCTCAAAAGGCTATCACTGAAAAGCTCCAAAGGTTAAAACCTTTTTATAAAGATGGAGTTAACTATTTGAATGCTCAGATAAGATTCCAAAAGGATGATCTTAGAGATCATATAGAAAGAGAAGTCATAAAGGGGGAGAGGGTGTTAGTCAAAGTCGGCTCTGATCATGCAAAGTGGATTTCAAACTCCATCAGAGCCACCCTTGGATATCCACCTTTATGTGATGATGATAATGTTGCAGAGTCTATCATAAATCATGCATATTTTGGAGGAGAGCAAATTGAAGTGGCTCAAGTGATATATCCTCCTGCTGATTTTGACATGATACATCAGGAGGTACAATCTATGTATAGTCCTCCTGAGGGTAATCAGAATGTTATTCTTGAGAAAGTTGTACAGCCTGTGCCAGAGGCAGTTCTAAAAGAACAAGAGGCTCAATTATCTAAGAAAAGGTTCAGAGAGCAAGCTGAATTAAGGCCAGACTTTGAGCAATGGAGCCCAACCTCTAGGAATATCATATTAACTGCTTGGAAGGCTGCTAAGGATAATTTCCTAGAGAGAGGCAAATGATATTCTGACCAGGAATGGAAAAAGTATGAAGCTAGGCAAGAGGCCATAGTACAATACAGAAGGAAGGCAAAATTAGGGAAGCTACCTCCTAATGCACAGGAGCCTAGCAAGTATTTCCCTAAGCCTTATCATTATTTTGAGAGACAGAAGATTAGAGCTGAAGAACAGAAAAAGAAAGATCTTAAGGGAAAGAAGCCTGCTGATGACAATGAAGCTCCTATTCAAGCAAAGATTCAATCTGGAAAGAGCATTGTTATCAAGGAGCCAGAGCAGCAATCGGATAGAATTTTTTCTTAAGTTTACAATCTTGTAATCTTTTACATTAAACTCCATGTAAACTTCTGATTAATAAACCTTTTTGAAGTTGTAAGAACAATGTTATATGTTCAATCTATTACATTATTGTTCTGAGATAATTGTTTATACATGTTCTTTTTATACAAGTTTAGTTCTTACTCTGTCATTTAATATTGTTATACATCATATTGAGTATTTGTTATGTATGGTGTATATCATTGACTAAGGGTTATGACTTCTCCAAATAGGGGGAGATTGTTGGGTACATTGGAATATATGTACCAGATTTGAAGAAGCCTCACCCTACTCAATGATATACATCAAGGTGTATTTGATGTGCTTTGAGATTATTTTTGTAGGTTAAGTAACTGCAGGATTGCAGGAAAAGCTTCTAAGTCCATGTGTCGACACCTAGAAGAAAAGTGTCAACACTTGAGAAGGCTTGTGTCGACACCTAGAGAAACTGTGTCGACACTTGGAGTAAATGTGTCGACACCAGGAAGGCAGAGTCGACACCAGAAGAAAAGTGTCGACACATACAGGCAGTGTCGACACACAGTGAAGAATTATCTACATAATCAGTGTCAACACTTAGAAGCAGTGTCGACACCCAGAGAAACTTTGTCGACATCAAAAGTGTCGACACCAGGAGGCTATGTCGACACTCAGCGAACTTCAACAAAGTTTAAGTACATGTGTCGACACAAAGGAGATGTGTCGACACTCAGCAAAGTTTCAACACATGAAGGCATGTGTCGACACAAAGGAGATGTGTCGACACTCAGCAAAGTTTCAACACATGAAGGCATATGTCGACACAAAGGAGATGTGTCGACACTCAGCAAGTCTCAACATAAGGAGTTGTGTCGACACAAAGGAGTTGTGTCGACACACAACAGAAATCAACTAAGTATTGAAGAAGAAGTACTTGTGTCGACACACTCAATCAGTGTCGACACATTCTACAGAAGGCTTGTGTCGACACACAGAATCAGTATCGACACATTCTGAAGAAGCAGTATCGAGAAGCTGTTACAACAACACAAGGAGTTGTGTCGACACTATCAAGGCTAGTGTCAACACTTAGTCTACTTGTGTCGACACTTAGTCTATTTGTGTCGACACATAATGACTATCTGTCTCGACACTTTCGGACAGTGACAGAGATTTCAAGAAGTGACTGGATGACTTGACAGCTGCCATTTCAACCGGTCAACTGCAACTGTCAGAGCTGTCAGAAGGTTGTTAGAAACCGGATCAGCCGGTTACCATGGAGGAAGACTATTTATAGACCTTTCTCCTTCGACAGAAACCATAATCAATGAATTGAAAAACAACACAACAAAGAAGAAGACCTTCAAGAGAAGATCTAAGAAGTTGGAGAGAGAGAGCTCCTTCTAAGAAGAACAGCTGTTGAACAAGGCTGAAAAGTAAGATTCAGATTGAGATCTGATTCTCAAGACAGAAGTTGATTGAAGATCATCTTCAGAGGAGACTCAACCCTACTGTGTTCTAATTCAAGAAGCTTTGAAGAAAGCCAAGGGAGGTTGATCTCTACAAAGTTCTTTCAAGAACTCATGAAGAATCCAGTCAACTCATCTCTCTCTTTCAGAGTTGTGGTTATATACTTTGTAAACTTTATTTTCTGTAGGATCCTAAGGGATCTGAGCTGTAAGCCTATTTTATAAAGGCTGAGGTAGGGCTATTGTGCCTGAATGTAGGAGATTTTATTCTCTGAGTGTAGGCCTTGATTGTAGGCTGAGGTAGGGCTATTTAGCCTGAGTGTAGGTCTTGGTGAAGACTGAGTGGTAAGGCTTTGTGCCTGAGTTGTAGGAGTGGGGACACTCTGAGTTGTAGGAACTTGTTTGGGGTTCTGAGTTGTAAGATTTGAGGATCTGAGAAGAAGTGGAGAAGTTAGGCCAAATCTAGTACACTACTAGATAGGCGAAGGGGGAAAGTGGATGTACCCACACCTTGGAGAACCACTATAAATCCTGTGTGCACTCTATGTATGTTTGATTGTATGGTTGTTGTGTTGTGATAATTGTAGAATTGCATTTACTATATAGTATTTCTGCCTTTAAAGTTAAAAAGATAAAGGACACCTATTCACCCCCCCCCCCTCTAGGTGATTAGGCACTAGTTCTTTCAGAATCGTTGTTCTGCTAACTTGGCGGTCTGGGAACCTGCGTTGAACATAACTGGGTTATGTGATTGTTTGGAAATGGCAGGATCCGAGAGAAGCTTGGCCCGTGCGTACGTCTTAAGGTGAACTACACGGTTGTGATCAACGAGCAAGTGGAATCAGACCTGGGCTATGTGGTTCGGTGCGAGAGACCCGAAAAGGGGACTGGACGTTGGCATAGTCGGGAGCCTTAGACAGTGGTCAGAAAGGCTAAATTCTCACGTGGTTGCCATCTTGGTGGTGGTGGTGAAGATGCTGAATTATCAGGATTCACCGTTAATGTGCCCTGAGTGCACGTGGTGTTTGGCCGGGCGAGCCTACACCTATTGCGAAATATGTTTTTACATAATTGTTTAGCTGGGCTAATGATATGCAGGGAAGGAGAACCGCCGTCCCGAGAAAGGGACGGGGTCGTTATAATTTGGTCGACTTTAGCTGACTGTTGCATGTTTGCCACCATGTAGTGAAATGTTGCTTGCAGCTGCTGCGGAGCTGAGTGCAAAATAGTGGGTTGGAACCCATGTTGTTGTACTGGCCCTTGAAGGCCATAAAGAATAGTTGTTTTTATTTTGTCATGTGTGGCCGGCCTGGGATCCGATGTATGTAAGACACTATTTGTTAAGTGAACTATTGTAAGGCCATAAGGCCGTGTTCCCCCTTTCAGTGTATTTGGTTTTCATTCCTATTGTGTGGATGTGGACATTCATGATTTATGGATTTAAGTTTTGGGTTCTTTCAACTATTTAAAAGCTTCCGCGAGAATGCTCTGTGTAGGACGAGTAGTCTTAATTAGATGGTTTGAATATTCTTATGTAACCCTTTCAACTGTCTGTGGTATATGGCGTCGGGTTCCAGCTGGACCTTCTGTTATATGTCATGTGACGGATGGGGGAGTTACAATTTGGTATCAGACTTCTGATTACGGTCAGGCTTAAATGAATTCCTGGGCGAATTCTTTTAAGGGGTGGTGAGCACATGTGTGCGTCATCGTTATAACATCAAAAGAATTCATGAATGTCCACTTAGGAATGAAAAATACACGTGTTTGAGGAACTTGCATCTTCCGATAATTGCTTTTTATAATTCTGTTTGGTCACTTATTGGTATTTTGTACGACTATAGGTGACCGGGAGTGGCGCAGAGCCGACAGAACATCTGGTTTCTGAGGATTATTGTGCACCCAGCGACGTGTTTGAGACCCCTCCATCGTTTGAAACCATAAAAAGGATTGTTGGAGTGGTGCTCGCTGTGACTAGTGTACAATAGGGAAGCAATGTGCAACCCTTTGTCCCTGAGATGACTTCAATGTCGGGTGGTGTGTTGGATCAAGTGACATTTAGAAGGCCATCAGGTCAGCCGTTGAACATGTGCTTAGTGCAGTGTACACACTCGGTTGATGAGTATTTGTAGGCGTTTCTTTTGATAAGCCGCTACCCATGCTTTGGATTGGAGAACGAGCAGTCTATAGTTGATAGATTCTATAATGGTATGCGTGACAAACTGCGAATTCTACTGCTAGGACCAAAACTATTAGGATTCCGAGCCTTGGTGGAGTCGGCTAGATCTTTGGAAGTAGATATGGGGAAAATTCACCAGATACCAGTGAGTAGGGTATCGAACTCTACAAGTCCTATGAGGGCTGCATCTCGCAGAACGCTGAAGAAGAGGGTTAGATCATCGACTAGCAAGGTTACTTACAACTGTCATACTTGTGGCTAGAAAGGGCACTTTGCCGGAGATTGTCGTAATGGCGCACAGAAGATAAAGAAAGCTAAGACAACATCAGCCATTGGGAGGAAGGCAATTACATGTTTTAACTATGCGAAGCCAGGACATTTTGCTCGAAACTATTGGCGCGGACGACGGAAGTCCGAGAAGAAATCTGGAGATATCTACGAGGAGAAGGGGAAGGGGTCGGAGGCAACCGCATCGCACTATGCCCCAACCCAGCCAAAAGTGTACAACCTTAGCCAGCAGGAAGCCACAAAGCAGTTTGACGTGGTGACGGGTATGTATAACAGCTTAGCTTTAAATATTTGTTTCCCTACGTATTTTATCCTATGACTGATTGTGTTAGGCTTGTTTAGATTGTCGATTGTCCGACGAGAGCACTGTTCGGTGCAGAAGTTTCACATCCTTTCTGTCCGAAGAGTTTCTATCGCGCATCGGAGTACTTCCTTTGATGGCAAAGGTCAAATTGGATGGGCTGCTGCCTACGGGTGCCCTATGCGTGCGGATAGTGCATGTGGCGTTAGGGTAAGGCGTGGGAGTCACGTCAATGACTTGCGAGCGTCGCTATTACTGATAGTTGCGTGCGATGTGATCTTTGCTATGAGCTGGCTCTCAGAGCAGCAAACATGCATTGATTGTAGTTGCAGGGAGGTCAGTTGGGAGCTAGTCGTGAGATGGAATTTGCGGGCGTGAAAGGGGTCAAGCAAGACGTTGACGTCTGCCCCTCTGGTGATCCAGGCAGTTCGGTCTGGGGCAGAGCGGTTTGTCACTCTAGTGCAGACTTTGATGCCTAAGCCAAGTCTGGTCAGTATCCCAGTTGTGTCCGAGTATCCTGATGTGTTACCAGATGATCTCTTAGGAGCTCATCCTCAGCGGGAGATTGATTTTATTATTGAACTGGTACCGGGTGCCAAACCGGTGTCACGCTCTCCGTATCGGATAGCGCCAAAAGAGATGCCGGAGTTGAAGGTGCAACTGCAAGAGTTGTTAGAGCAAGGTTATGTGCATCCAAGTTCGTCGCCTTGGAGCGCATCGGTTCTCTTCATTAAGAAGAAAGATGGGAGCTTGAGGCTTTGTATCGACTACCGGGAATTGAACAAGCTTACGAAAAAAAATAAGTATTCGATCCCGCGAATTGACGATCTATTTGATCAGTTGGTTGGGTCAACGGTATATTCGAAGTTAGATCTGAAGTCCGGTTACTACCAATTGAGAATAAGGGAGAGCGACATCCCAAAGACAGCATTCAGTACGCGGTTTGGGCATTACGAGTTCACGGTCATGCCGTTTGGTTTGACCAATGCTCCATCTGTGTTTATGGATCTGATGAACATGATGTTTAGAGAGTACCTGGACCGTTTTGTGATAGTATTTATCGACGATATCCTGGTGTACTCGCAGTGTGAAGAGGATCACTGCTATCACCTGCACATGGTGTTGGAGACGTTGAGGAAAAACCAGTTGTATGCTAAGTTCTCCAAGTGCGAGTTCTGGTTATCCTTGATAGCGTTCCTTGGTCATGTTGTTAGTGGAGAAGGGACAGTTGTGGATCCGGCGAAGATAGTGGCGATACGGGAGTGGCCTGCTTTGACTACAGTGCTGGAGGTCCGGAGCTTTCTGGGGCTTGCTGGCTACTACAGGCGCTTCGTAGAGAACTTCTCGCGGATAGCGCTACCACTCATGACTTTGACTAGGATGAATCAGAAGTTTGTGTGGTCTTCGGAGTGCGAACAGGCTTTTGAAGAGTTGAAGAGGCGGTTGACCACAACGCCTATTTTATGTTCCCCAAGTGGAACCGAAGGGTTTGAAATCTATAGTGATGCTTCGGGCAGTGTTTTGGGCTGTGTTCTGCTACAGCATGGGAGTGTGATAGCCTATAGTTCACGACAATTGAAGGCTCACGAGAGAAATTATCCGGTCCATGACTTGGAGTTAGCGGCCGTGATATTTGCTTTAAAGCTGCGGAGGCACTATCTGTACGGTGTGAAAGTCGATATATACACCGATCATAAGAGCTTGAAGTACCTGTTAGATCAAAAGGATCTGAACATGAGGCAGCGGAGGTGGATGGAGTTCCTAGGGGACTACACCTTCAAGATACATTATGTGCCAGGGGAAGGTAATGTAGTGGCGGATGCGTTGAGTCGTAAGGTTCCTGCATAGGTCAACTGGTTATCGGTACATGATGAGAGATTGGTCCGTGAGTTGGAGGCTTTGGAGATATCTTGCGTCGACAAGCAGTCTAGTACTGAGGTGAAATTGGTTTGGACCGAGGTGCAGTGCGACCTAGCTGATAGAGTTTGGCGGGCTTTGATTCAGGATAACAGCATGAAGCAGATCTTGGATGAATCATTGGATGGGTCAAATTCTCAGTTTGCTGTTGAGGATGGGTTGCTGAGGAAGGACGGTCGCCTATGCGTTCCTAGTGCGGATAATCTTCGGGAGGAGTTGATGTACAAGGCTCATCATACCAAGTACTCAATCCACCCGGAAAGCACGAAGATGTATAGAGACATGAAGAAATTATTTTGGTGGCCAGGATTGAAGAAAGATGTAGCACTTTATGTGGCCAAGTGCCAAACTTGTGCCTTGGTGAAGGCGGAGTGCCAGAAGCCCGGAGGTTTACTAAAGTCCTTGTCTATCCCGGAATGGAAATTTGACGACATATCTATGGATTTTTTGCATGGTTTGCCGAAGTCACAGAGGGGAAATGATGCCATTTGGGTGGTCTTAGATAGGTTGACAAAAGTGTCGCACTTCATCCCGATCAGGAAGGAAGATCTGGTGGAAAGGCTGGCCAAACTCTATGTAGAGAATATTGTACGGTTGCATGGTGTGCCCCGCAGTATTGTTAGTGATCGAGATGGACGCTTCACGTCGAATGACTGGAGGTTGGTGCATAGTCTGTTGGGTACTAAGCTAAAGTTCAGCGCAGCCTTTCATCCGCAGACGGATGGCCAAACCGAGAGGGTCAACTGGACGTTGGAGGACATGCTTCACATGTGCGTCTTAGATTTTGGAAAGCAGTGGGAAGATCACCTGTACATGGTGGAGTTTGCGTATAACAATAGCTTTCAGGCGAGTATTGGAATGGCGCCTTTCGAGGCCTTGTACGGGAGAAAGTGTCGCACGTCGTTGTCTTGGTTGGAGACGGGCGAGTCAAAGATTTTCAAACATCAACCGGTGGAAGATGCCACTTCAGTGATACAGACAATTCAGGAACGGTTGAAGATCGCTCAGGACAAACAGTCGAAGTACTATAACGCCAAACATAGGAACGTGGAGTTCAGTGTTGGCGACTAGGTGTACTTGAAAATCAAACCGTTCAAGGGTGTCTCGCGGGTTCGACGCTTGAAGAAGCTGAGTTCGATATACCTTGGACCATTTGAGATCCTGGAGCGTGTTGGCGAAGCAGCGTATAGATTGAAGCTGTCGGTGGAGTTGAGTGGGCTACACGATGTGTTCCACATATCGGTGTTGCGTAAGGAGGTGCAAGAGACTTCGCAGATAGTTGCGGTTGATCAAGTGCCAGTTGATTACGAGTTGATGACAAAGGTTAAACTTATACGTATAGAAGACGTTGAAGTCAAGCGACTCCGCAACAAGGATATCCGAATGGTTAAGGTTCGTTGGGATAATTGCGGACGTAAGGAGCTTTCTTGGGAGCGAGAGCAAACTATGTTGGAAGAATACCCCGAGTTACTCCATTCATGTAGCGTGTAATTTTGTGTACCTTTACTTAATTGCGGGACGAAATTCCTTAAGTGGGGGAGATTTGTAACGCCCCGAAAATTGTATTTGAGTTGGTCGCGTAAAAAGGGATTTTGGTGCCTGTATAGGGGTACACGGCCTAGGACACGGGCGTGTCCAAGGCCGTGTCTGGCTGGTGTTTTGGTTGTTTTCATCCCGAGAAGGACACGGCAAGGAACACGGCTTAATGACACGGGCGTGTCATTTGACACGGGCGTCTGCCTACCCGTGTCAGTACCCGTGTTTAGCAGGGTCGTGTCGGTTGGCATGGCGGTTATATATGACACGCCCCCGAACACGGGCGTGTCGAGGAACCCGACACGGGCGTGTCGAGTGGGACACGGGTGTGTCTGAGCCCGTGTGAGTCTCTGTATTCAACAATCGTGCCTGGATCGAGGCACACGGCCTGGGACACGGCCGTGTGCCAAGCCATGTTCAGCCCAGGTCTATTGATTTTTGAAAGGATCAGAGCCGTTCGATTTCTTTATTTTAAATCCAACGGCACAGGTGGTTTCCTGCTTTGTTAAGGCCGTGAATGAGAGTTTAATCCTTCATTTCTCTCCAAAACTTTCTCTCTCCAAGGAGTTAGAGCAAGGAGGAAGAAGGAGGAGAATTCTGGCCTCCGGCGGAGCATCAGAGCACCGTTTTGAGATCTGAGAGCGGATTCGTGGAGGAAAGATCGTTGCGAAGACTTTTATCCGTGTAGTTTTTCCATGGCGCCAAAGCGTACTACATGGGTAACGATTCTCAACTTGAGCATGTGAAGCTCTTCCTTTTTGCATAGGGAAAACCCGCTCCCGCGAGTGTGTGGTGAGTGCGTGGTGTTGCTTGGGGTTGATGTGAATAGTCCCCCTTGTGTTGCATATAGAGTCCAGAATCGAAGTACGGGCATAGGCATTGCGTGTGAAGCCTACCCGGACATGTTGGTCTGGATCGGTGATGTTGTATTTGTTATGATTTGCCGGAGAAGACTCTGTGCTTTGGGTTTTCGGGTTTCTACGCGGTAGATTGCAGCAGGGATCCTTGGAGGTTAGCTCCAAGGCGCACCCGAAAAACAATGTGGAATCGTTGTTCTGTTAGGCGGTCTGGGAACCGACCTTGAACATAACTGGGTTATGTGATTGTTTGGAAATGGCAGGATCCGAGAGAAGCTTGGCCCGTGTGTACGTCTTAAGGTGAACTACGCGGTTGTGAGCAACGGGCAAGTGGAATCGGACCTGGGCTATGTGGTTCGGTGCGAGAGACCCGAAAAGGGAACTGGCCGTTGGCATAGTCGGGAGCCTTAGACAGTGGTCAGAAAGGCTAAATGCTCACGTGGTTGTCATCTTGGTGGTGGTGGTGAAGACGCTGAAGTGTCAGGATTCATCGTTAATGTGCCCTGAGTGCACGTGGTGTTTGGCCGGGCGAGCCTACACCTGTGACAAAATATGTTTTTACATAATTGTTTAGATGGGCTAATGATATGCAGGGAAGGAGCACCGCCGTCTCGAGAAAGGGATGGGGTCGTTATAATTTGGTCGGCTTTAGCTACGGTGGAATGTTGCTTGCAGGTGCTGCGGAGCCGAGTGCAAAATAGCGGGCTGGAGCCCATGTTGTTGTGCTGGCCCTTGAAGGCCGTAAAGAATAGTTATTTTTATTTTGTCATGTGTGGCCGGCCTGCGAGCCGATGTATGTAAGACACTATTTGTTAAGTGAACTATTGTAAGGCCATAAGGCCGTGTTCCCCCTTTCAGTGTATTTGGTTTTCATTCATATTGTGTGGATGTGGACATTCATGATTTATGGATTTAAGTTTTGGGTTCTTTCAACTATTTAAAAGCTTCCGCTAGAATGCTCTGTGTAGGACGAGTAGTCTTAATTAGATAGTTTGAATATTCTTATGTTTCCCTTCCAACTGTCTGTGGTATATGGCGTCGGGTTCCAGCTGGACCTTCTGTTATATGCCATGTGACGGATGTGGGTGTTACACTTGACACTCGTACAGGGTGCTTGACTTGTTTGTATTTTGTTGTTGATATAAAGGACAAGAATTGAGAGGTGGTGAGATTCGTAAAGGAACACAATCACTAACTTGCTCCAGAAAATGACAGTCATTTGTTGAGATCTCATCGAGATATATCTGATGTCCAAGGAAGTCTTCTAAAGAGTATGACCGGTGCTGAGATCAAAACAATTCAAGCATAAAACTTCATGACTGATGAGGCGAGTGGATACAAAAATATTAGTTTTGTAAAACAAATGCGTATAATTACGTACGGCGAGAACGAAGAGCATTAATAGAAAGCGGCGATGTCATGAGTTTGCTGAAAATATTTAAGAAAAGACAAATGGAAGATAACATGTTCTCCTACGATGTCCAAACAGACGAGTTAGGACGTCTAACTAGTTTTTGCTGGATGGACGGTCATAACAAGATTGATTATGATACGTTCGAGGATGTTATTATTTTTGATACCACACATCGGTTGAATAAATATAATTTGGCTTGTAATTCGTTTATTAGGATAAACCAGCACTGACAAAATGTCTTTGTAGGTGGCACCTTCATTGTAGAGAAAACCATTAAATCTTCATGTTGGGTTTTGGATACATTTTTTAGATTTGCCGGTGGAAAACAACTGAGCAATATTTTTACAGATCAGTATCAGGCGATGGTCGTTGCAATTGCGAGGGCTTTTACAAACACTCGAAACTGCCTTTGTCAGTGGTATATTTTGAAGAAAGTTCCTTTAAAGGTTCTATCGTTCAACAGTGATAAGAGTGTCAGCGCTTTATTCTACCATTGCATGAGCAAATGTGACGATGAGGCTGAGTTCGATTCACATTAGAGTGAGATGATTTCAAGAGACAACTTGAAGGACAATAGATGGCTTTCTGATTTGCAAAAAATTAGAAATTGTTGAAGTATTAGACCGGGCGGCCTTGCGGTCTTGTCTGGCGGGTTATTGACTTGAAGGACAATAGTCTAGCGGTTCATTTAAAGCAGGTTCATATTCAGACTGTTACTGTTTGTAGTCCGAGCGGTCTGGCGGTCTCACTCAGAAGCCTGGAGATCGGGCGGTCTATCGGTCTTCTATTACGGCATGTTGTCTTCCTGCTGGAGTTGCCGAGCGGTTAGCCCATCTGTCTAACCGCACGGCCTGTGCAGTCTCTTTATTTTCTAGCCGCTCAGCCCTGTACATTTTAGTCCCACATTGTTTGTTTGTACTCTCTCATATCTCCTCCATTCTATAAAAGGGTGGTCATACCTTTGTAAATGTTATCTTTTTTGGATAATAAACTTTCAATTATTCAAATTTCTGTCTGTTTGTTAGCTGCGTGTTCTCTACTTGTACATGGTATCAGAGGACTCGGTCCTTTCCTCCTGACTGAGCTCTATCTGTTCTCGCGGCTTGTTTTCTCTTCTGTCCACTGCCCTGTTCGCGCGGCTTCTCCCTGTTCGCGCGACTTTCTTCGGCTTGTTCTCTTGGGTCCCTTGCTTCCTCTTCTCTTCTGTTCGCTCGGCCTCTTTCAGTTCGCGCGACCTCTTTCCCTGTGCCTTGGTCTGCTTCCTGGCCGCTGGTGTTTTGCCACCGTGCCGCTGCAGCTTCTTCTCTTTAGCCCGATGCGGTCTCGTCCTTGTTCGCTGCGGTTTCTTTCTCGTGTCCCGGCCTCCTCCTTCGGTCGTGCGGCTTGCTCTCCTTTTTTCTCTCCCTACATCTTCTCTTCTTCTCGCGCGGTTTCCTGCCTTCTCTATGGCCACTACTTCCGGTCTCTCCACCCCCGTTATCTCTACCTCCACCACTCCTGCCGCTCCTCCTCCTCCTCCTCCGGGCAACCTTGACACGCTTTCTAAACTTGTTGGCTCCAACTATCCCTATTGGAGCGTTTCTTTCACCTTTCTTCTTCGCTCTCAGCGCAAGCGTTATCACCTCATCGATGACCCTCCTCCTCTTAACTCTCCTCAATTTGATGACTGGGATGCGAGTGACGCCCTTGTCCGCACTTGGCTGGCCAACAGCCTCTCTGATGAGTGCCTTCCCGTCATTCGCCATGATGAGACGGTCAAGGTTGCTTGGATTCACCTAGCTTCTCTCTATTCGAAGGGGGGCCAGAAGTCCCGCATTTATACTCTTTATGCGGACCTCTTCGCCCGCCCTTCCTTGTCTCCCGCTGCGGCTTATCAGCAGGTTCAGGCTCTTGGCGCAGAGATCCTCCAGAATCGCCCCTTCTCCGCGGACTTGGCCGACCAGCACAAACACTTCCAGGAACTCCTGGTTGTTTGTTATCTTCTCCGTCTTCCCAATAGCTATGATATGATCCGCCAGCAAATCTTGGGTGAGGCGGAATCTCCTACTTTGGATGCCACCGCGGCTCGCATTGCTGCTGTTACTTCACTGCTCTAGCGGCCTCTATTAACCTCCCCCCCCATCCCAGGACTCCTATGCTCACCAGGCTCAGCGGGGGGGGGGGCTAGTGGCCGCAGCCACTCATGCGGGCGTAGTTCGTCCAGGTTCCTCTGCTCTCACTGTGGTCGTACCGGCCATTCTGTTGACCGCTGCTGGCAGAAACATCCTCATCTTCGCCCTTCTGGTGATGCTCCTTCCTCGAACTCCGCCTCCTCTCGGCCCTCTGCCTCTGTGGCCATGACTTCAGGTAGTGCCCACGTCATTACCCAAGGTAAATGGCTGATTGACTCGGGTGCTACAAATCATATGACTGGCAACCCTCATTGCTTCTCTCTCCTTGAAACGCATGACCGGCTGCCCCCGGTTCGTGTGGCGGATGGTTCACCGTCCCCGGTTCTTGGGACGGGCATGGTTCAAGTCACCCTGTCGCTTCGCTTGGAGGACACTCACTATGTCCCGAAGTTCCCGTGCAATTTATTATCTGTTACTACTTTATGCCGGCAACTTCAGTACTCCGTCTTATTCACTCCCACTTCTTGTTCTTTTCAGGACACGAGGACCCAGCGGACGATTGCTATTGGGACTGAGAGCGGCGGCCTCTACTTCCTGGACAACATTTCCGCTCTGTCCTCCTACTCCTCTTCCTCTACAGATCTGCTTCAATGACATCTTCGCCTTGGACATCCTCCCCCTCGGATTCTTCGATAGCTTCTGCCACACTTACCTCCGACCAGTTCTCCGCTCAACTGTGATGCGTGTCAGCTTGGCAAACATCATCTCTCCTCCTTCCCGCCGAAGCAAGGCCGTGGCTCCTCTCGCCCGTTTGATCTCATTCATTCTGATGTCTGGGGTCCTGCTCCTACCCTCACCGTTGGTCGGGGTAGTTCCTACTTTGTAACTTTTATAGATGATTTTTCTAGATGTACCTGGGTGTATCTGTTAAAAGATCGCTATGAACTCTTTTCTATCTGGCAATCTTTTTATTTTATGATTAAAACTCAATTTGGCATTTCTATTAAAGTTTTTCGCTCTGATAATGCTAAGGAATATCTTAGTCATGAGTTCTCCTCTTTCTTTCGGCAATATGGTCTTCTTCATCAAACCACCTGTGTTTACACCTCCCAGCAGAATGGGGTGGCAGAGCGTAAAAACTGTCACCTCCTGGATGTCGCTCGCACTCTCATGACGCAGATGCAAGTGCCCCGCTCCTACTGGGGCTACGCTGTGCTCCTCTCCTGCTATCTCATCAATCGTCTTCCCTCCACGGTTCTCCACGGCCAGACCCCCTTCTCCATTCTCTACCCCCGCAAGAAACCTTTTCCTCTCCCTCTCCGTATCTTTGGGTGTACGACCTTTGTTCATGCTCCGTCCGCTACCCGCGACAAGCTTTCCCCCTGTTCCACCAA
Organism: Platanthera guangdongensis; assembly: GCA_039583875.1. Taxonomy (NCBI): domain Eukaryota; kingdom Viridiplantae; phylum Streptophyta; class Magnoliopsida; order Asparagales; family Orchidaceae; genus Platanthera; species Platanthera guangdongensis. Next base: position 149,990,764 of record CM077161.1, on the reverse strand, counting down.
GTGTGTCTTTTTGGGGTACTCTACCACTCAAAAAGGCTATTGCTGTTTTGACCCCGTTCTGCGCAAACAATTTATCTCCGCAGACGTGACATTCTTCGAGAATGCATCCTACTTCTCTCTTGACTCCCCTCTTCCTCCTGATGTCTCTGCTTCTCCACCGCCTCTCTCCGTTCCTTCCACGCCTATCGACATCTCCCCTCTTCCCTCATCTCCTCCTCCGTCTCCTTCTCTGTCCGTCTCACCCCTACTCCTCCTCCCTCTTCTCCGCAGCCGGCTCTCTCTAGTCCCGGGCCAGCCTTCTCCGCCACGGACGCTCCGGTCGCTGAGGCACGCATCGACCTGGATCTTCCCATTGCTCTTCGCAAAGGGGTGCGGGCGTGTACTCAACACCCGCTTTCGGCAGTTATTTCATATGAGCGGCTTTCTCCTTTTCGCCATGGATGAAGAGATGGCTACTCTTATTGAAAGGGGTACCTGGACCCTTGTTCGTCCACCAGTGGGTACTGATGTGGTTAGCTGTCGCTGGGTATTTGTTGTGAAATTTCGCCCCGACGGCACTGTGGATCGCTACAAGGCCCGGCTGGTGGCCAAAGGCTTCACTCAGACTTACGACATTGATTACTTTGAAACTTTCTCTTCGGTTGCTCGCCTCAGCACCATCCGGGTTCTTCTCTTTGTGGCTGTTAACAGGGATTGGGCTATTTCCCAGCTTGATGTCAAGAATGCCTTTCTCTATGGAGATCTTCAGGAGGATGTCTAAATGGAGCAACCTCCTGGGTATGTTGCTCAGGAGGAGACACGAGTATGCCGGTTGAAGAAGGTCATTTATTGCCTAAAGCAGAGCCCTCGGGCGTGGTTCGACAAGTTCAGTGGCATTGTGGCTACCAACGACTTTGCAAGGAGTTCGGCCGATCACTCCTTATTTATTCGCAAAACGGCCTCGGGACTGGTGGTTTTGGCAGTGTAAGTGGATGATATTCTTCTTACTGGCGATGACCAAGCTGGGGTGGACTTGACGAAGAAATACCTCCGTCAACACCTGGTCACGAAGGATATGGGCTCCCCGAAATACTTTTTGGGGATAAAAATCTCTCGGAAGCTTGACTCGTTGGTTCTCTCCCAACGGAAGTATGCCCTTAATCTTCTACAAGAGGCAGGATTGACAGGTGTCAAACCGGCCCGGTTTCCCATGGCTATTGGAGAAGACAAAACATGGACGGATGACTCGCCTCTTCTATCTGATGTCACAAGGTACAGACGTTTGGTGGACAAACTCATCTATCTCACGGTGACCAGACCCGACATCTCATATGCTGTAGGTAAGGTCAGTCAGTTTATGCAAGCTCCCAGGGAGTGCCATCTTCAGTCTGCCTTGAAGATTTTAAAGTATGTCAAAGCAGCACCGAGCAAAGGGCTAATCTTTCAGAAGAATGGTCATCTGAGGGTTGAAGCCTACTCAGATTCAAGCTATGCGGATGATAAAGGCGATCGTAAATCCACATCAGGTTTTTGTACTTTTGTTGGAGGAAATCTTGTGACTTTGAAGAGCAAGAAACAGTTTATTGTCTACAGATCCAGTGCAGAAGCCGAATACCGGAGTATGGCGTCAACCACGTGTGAGTTAAAGTGGCTGCGGAGTCTCATGCTTGACCTAGGAGAGGTCTATGACTATCCTCTTCCGATGTTCTGTGACAACAAGGCCGCTATATACATATCCAAAAATCCGGTCTTCCATGTGAGAACAAAGCATATAGAGGTTGACTGCCACTTCATTCGGGAGAAGGTTATGAAGAAACAGATTTGTACTCCGTTTGTCAACTCTGACAAAGAATTGACAGATATCTTCACAAAACCGGTCTCTACTTCCTTCTTCCACATTTGTGACAAGCTGGGCATGATTGATATCTATGCTCCAGCTTGAGGGGGAGTGTTGAAGTATTAGACCGGGCGGCATTGCAGTCTTGTCTGGCGGGTTGTTGACTGCGCGGTCTAGCGGTTCCTTTCCAGCAGGTTCATATTCAGACTGTTGCTGTTTGTAGTACGAGCGGTCTGGCGGTCTCACTCAGAAGCCTGGAGACCGGGCGGTCTATCGGTCTCCTATTGCGGCATGTTCTCTTCCTGCTGGAGTTGCCGAGCGGTTAGCCCATCTGTCTAACCGCGCGGCCTGTGCGGTCTCTTTATTTTCTAGCCGCTCAGCCCTGTACATTTTTAGTCCCACATTGTTTGTTTGTACTCTCTCATATCTCCTTCATTCTATAAAAGGGAGGTCATACCTTTGTAAATGATATCTTTTTTGGATAATAAACTTTCAATTATTCAAATTTCTGTCTGTTTGTTAACTGCGTGTTCTCTACTTTTACAGAAATAGATGGTCCACTGCGTTTAATAAAAACATTCTAGACATTGACATTCTTTCTACTCAGAAAAGTGAATCCTCAAACAATGTTTTACATGGGTGCACAAAACCAACAAATTCCCTTGTTGAGTGTTCGATTGGAATGGAGAAAATGATTTTGTATTGACGTAGATTTGAACATGATGAATATTTCAAGTGCAAGTACGGTACCATCACTTTAAAATTTAAGAATTATCTTTTATTAAAACAAGTTTTCAAAGTATACACAAGAAAAATATTCTCTGTTTTCAAACAGTTTTTATGGATGGAGCTGTTAGTGGGTGCATTAGTGAAGAAGTTAGATACGAGGATGACCATATTTCATATGTCACTAGACATTGTGACGCTTCTATGGACGACAAGCAATGTGTAATTGAAGTTAACTCTAACATATTTGATGTTATGTGTTCATACAAGGGTTTTAAAACAAGAGGAACGTTGTGCAAACACATTTTAAGTGTATATAAATCGAAGAATGTAAAATAAATAAATTCTTTTTACCTGCTAAAGAGATTCACTCTTGCGGCTAAGAAAGAATTGGACCTTTCAAAGAGCACTTTCGTGAAAGAATACCAACCCAGCTTGGTATTTAGAAACCATCTTCTGTGCTTCGCTTACGACTTAGCCCAAATAGTTGATATGTGTCATCCGATCCAGTAACATGTCATGGCTGCCTTGATTGAATTGAGGAGCACGAAAGATATTGTAGACAAACAAAAGGGGTTGAAGAAAGGATTTAATAATAACAATTTTAAAGTACAAGAATGGTGAAGGATCCAAAAGGAGTACGTCCTAAATGAGTGTCAAATGCTCAATTGAAGAGTTTTTTTCGAAAAACTGGCAAAAAAGCAAAGTAAGTTTACATTTTTATATTTGATTTGTAAAATTACTTTCCATATGCTTGCAACTATATTTAATTTAAATAATGTGCAAACTATGTAGGGAGGAAAAAAGAGCATCCTTCGAGGTAACCTAGATTTGCCAGTTCTTTTCGGGAGCACCTGAGTTTATGCAGATCATCAAACTGTTGATGAAGAAATGCATGGACGGCCTTGGGCCAATTATTTCTTCTAAATTGTTCTAATCCACTAAATTTCTCAAGGCATAGTTGGAGTCTAAGAGATTTAAGGGAATAAAAACTGGCATAGTACGTGCTTAACCAAAGCATCAACCTTTCACTTTTCAATTTCATCTGAATCCTCCTCAAGAATAGCTAGTTCAATTAGATGATTCACAAGCACGACCTGTGTCACACTAGATACTGGTAATCTCCCGAAATTATAATCCAGTTCCCTATTGGGTAGGCCGAGTATAACAGTCACCTCTTTCATAGTCTGTTTAATATAATATTGTCTTAATAAAAATGCAAATATGTCCATCATGTACAGTCGAATGAGTCAGTACAAAAGGGGAATGTTTTGGGGTAGGTTGGACAAGGTGAAGAAATGCATCAATGAAAAATAGATTAGCATCTCCCTTGAACCGTTTGAAATAACATCTAACAATGGCTCGGCTTGTTTCTTAAATGTAGAAATCGCGCATCTAGTGTTAAGCTATGTTCCGGTTTGTTGGCCTTCCATCTGCACATACAAATTAATAATCCAAGGTTGTGATCCTGGATAGATCCAGTCAGATATACATAAGTTTATGCTAAAAAATTTTTTGATGTTGTTGCCACCATACGGGACATATCCAATTGGATCTTAAAAATTTTAGGCAAAAAATTGAATCTAAGCTAAACAACATTCAATCACAAACCACAGTGAGTTAGTAGCTTTATGCACAAAAGGCACTATAAATCACCACAAAAACTAAATACATGACATAAATAACAGTGTAATCATGCATAATGAGAAAAAACATAAATAACAAAAAAATAGTTTGCATGACCTTATCACAGCCCCAAATAGAAAAAAAAGCCTCATTTGCACCTTTCTCCCGTGGCCGGATAGGGCCTCTGCGCTCCTTCCCGTGGCTGAAGGGATCTTCTTTCTGGCAGCACAAGGTTTTTCGCGACACTTCGGGCTTGACACAGCGCGCTTTCCTTCCCGACGACGGTATGTGCGGAGGAGGCATTTGACAGAGAAGCAAGAGAGAAGTGGAGGAGCGGGCTGTTATCCTTTCTCGGGCGAGGCGAGGCGTTTTCCGCGACGCGAGATTTCGGGCATGTTCCCGGAGACAGTTTCAACGGAGGAGGAGCACACGTTTGAATTTCAAAATGAGAAGGGATTTCGCGTGAATAGGTCCCAGCTATTTCCACAGTATTTAAAATCGGACCGTTTTCACAGTCCGATACTCGGACCAAAAAATTTTCACCAGGTGAGAGCCGCTACGGAACTCAGGCGGCGCTGCAAAAAGGAGAAGCATATCTGGGAAGGAACTATGGATTCCAATTTCCACGTGGGAAAATAAAAAATTGGGTCAAAATTGGATTCTGCTGGAGGAATGGCTGTAGAGAAAGCCGATTTTGGTACTGCGGCATTCATGAATCATGAAGTTTGGATTATGGATAAGAGCAACAATTTTTCTGAGCGATGACACGTTTTTTGTATGGCTGAAAATAGCGTTTGCACTTGCTAATTATTATGTTTGGCACGGCAGCGGCCGTGTTCATGAACATGAAAATTATGAAATGTCGTCCGTGAATTCCTTACCTCACCTAAGAAACTTTTATCCATTTTTATGTTGGAAACTAATTTCTTTTCTTGTGATGACTACAACAATTGCATGCCGAAATATAAGTCGCGTCAAACGAAGTTCTAATCTGCCATGGAAACCCAAATATCCTGCCGGTTTTTATGAAATTTAGGCAACGTTTGGCATTGTGATGGTGGTCGTAGACCCATCTGTTAAATTGTCATTCGTTAATAATTACCTAATAAATGTCATCTATTTGAACTTAAAAATGGATGATATTTCTTGGGTGGTCGTTAACGAATGATAATTTAACCCCCGTGTTCATGACCGTCACAATCATACAAGACAGAGCCTTATTCCGCACGCGATATCATTTTGCATGCAGAATTATAAAATTTGCACACAATATTTTGTTTAAGACGAGTTAATTTTTTTTTCAATTATTATTTGTTGAAATATTCTTAGAAAGCAAAGTAGCTGCAAACATGCGGAGATAGACATCAGAAAATCAAAGGAAACACAAGTTGCAACACTGGAGAAAGATAAGGGCATTACGGCGTGATAAGCTTTGGAACTTTCTACAGGTACAAAAAAAACTACAGATGCCAGTCCTACTACGAAAGTGTTGTCCAATTATACAGTGACAGGTATACAACAAAGACTGTTTGGCCGCTTGGGTGGCCGGATCGTGCGGGCCACAAATCTGTTGACACGGTTGGATGATGTTTGGGATAACTATGCCGGCACGGCGGTCAGAGATGCATTATTTATAGTAATCCTTATTTATTGTAACATTTATGGGAAGTTAATTAAGAAGTCATAAGAAGACTCAATCATACAAAGACAATTAGAATTCAGCACAACAAATACACAAGAGTCTTAGGCTCTGTTTGGGACAGCTCTGCCGGATTGAAAAGCTGCTGTCCGGATAGAGCTGTTTTAAAATAGATTTCTGGGGAGCAGTTCTGAAAAGCTGCAGAGTGTTTGGGTATTCTGTGCAGAAGTGCGCTCGGAATCGCCCGAGGAAGGACGTCGGGGGCTCGGAATTGCCGGAGGAAGGCCGTCAGGGGCTCGGAATCGCCGGAGGAAGGCCGTCCGACCTCTAAGCATGTTCCAACTGAAGAACCCATTAGATTTCCAAAATCTGTGAGAGAGAAAGCTATTTTGCAAGAGCAGAAGCAGGGGGGAGGAAGATTTCTGAAAAGCTGCAAAACAGCTCCAGATTTTTGAAAATCTCTTCACAGGGAGCTGTCCCAAACACATATAAAGCATCTCTGGCGGCTGGAATAGAGATTTTCCAGCCGCCAGAGCTGCGCCAAACAGACCCTTAATCTAAAATTTACAAATCTGATTTACAGAGCGAGACATACATTGGAGACATGATTTCGCAATATACCCGTGAAAACAGAAAAATACAAGCAAGAGTAGCCGCACGATCTGCAAATTCTAACTGCTCAAGCCGCACAACTGCTAACCACAAGCCATGTCCGCTGAAACTGTCAAACCGCAACTAGCCGCGCGTACTGGTTGTTATTGAATGCTGATGAACTTGAACAGAACCCGCGGATAAACCGGACGAACTGCTCAACTTAAACGCAACCCCTAGGAAGAGACTTCAGACCGCTTAGACCGCGACCTGCAGTATACCGTTGATTGTTAATCACGAACTATTCCACACCAAACTTCAACTAGTTACCCAGCCTCCTGATGCAAGCCACACAACCTGCACAGAGTCAACTTCACTTAGTCGCGTCGGTTTGAAATTCTTAACCGCAAGATTAAAGTGTGAGCACCACCTATCCGCACAAAGCGCGGACACCAGCATCAGTCCGCCACTAAACTAATTATCCGCATAGGCGGAAAGAAGGACTAGTCCGCCAAGCCGAGTGGATAACAAAACCAGTCCGCATGCACTTAATCAATCCAGCGACGCGTCCTGAACCACCGATACCCTAATGCCGAAGTGTCGATCTCTGCAACTAGACCGCACAGTTCAGCGGACACTGATCCAAACCGCTCATCACAGCAACCAAGTTACATGAACTGATCCAATCATGTCAGCGGCGGACTGCCGGGCTCAGTCATCAGACCGCATTGAGTAGTGGTCTCCGCATCCAACCTGCTCATACTGCTATCCACGACTAAGGCCATATACAAGCCTTGTCGAGCAGTCGATCTCCGCGAATACCAGAAGCAGACCGCGCAACCAGGCAATCTCGTCGAACTAGTTAACAAACCGGACTTGTCACCACCGTGACTAAGTCAACACATCCAGTAAACTCTAGCTATCAACCCGCCTGAGAAGGTCCAGTGAACTGTGTGGTTAGTTTCTATAGACCGCGCTAACCATCTGCCTTCTTGCGAAACAGAGGTCCTGATAAGCTCTAAGCGGACTGTGCACTCTCACAATCCAAACCGCCACTGCCTCGGTTAGACAAGGCTAACTGCCCGGTTACTTTTCTAGGGTTCTTGTTGTACTAGATTGCGGGAAGGAAGGATAGAAGCTGAAACCGACTAACTGACATCTCCTAGCTGCCAGTCCGTTGTGGACTCCGTGGTCTGTGTGGTCTGCCATATCAGACCGCCCACCACCACTTCACTCCCACTCCAACAATTTCAACATTTATGTTTGTTGCGGTCCACGTAACGCTCCTGACAGATTGGGCTAAACCTGGTCGTCTTAGCCTGCGGAGTGATCAAGTGCGCACACAGTCACAGAACAAGAAAGATGGTATACACTATGTTTTAACGTAAAAATCCCCGCAACCGGGTAAAAATCACGCGACCGGTTCCATGTCAGTCAAATTCCACTATCAGCTTTGATTTACAGCTCGTTTATAGAATCGAGGGCGACAAACCACTACTTGTTAAACTTTGGAGGTGAGAGAGAGAATCGTTGATGTTCAGCGGGCAACAGGCTGCTCCACGTGAGATTTAGCTTTCACAATCTTGTAGCGAGGAGAGACGCTCTTAAGTGTAATGCAAAAGAAGGACACAGCCGCGGAACGCACAAAATGAGGTTGGAGCGGGATTGCAGGAGGCTGCACGTGAACAGAGCTTTCTTCCTCTAACAGGTGGAACGTCTTCTTCATGGCTCTGATGTGGACTTAGCCGAATTTCTAGTGGAGGAGCGGTGGCTCGACGGAGAATTCTGGGGGAGAGATGGTGGTTAGTAGTAGAATTCCGGCAGAGCTCTGACCTAAGAAAGAATAAAACACGTGAAAGAAATAGTGTCTAACCACCTAGAGGGGGGTGAATAGGTATACTTTTTCTTTTTTACTTCAAGGCAGACAAACTGTTTTGTACTTTAAGCAGCAAATGCAAATTCTACATCTATCACAATACAGCATCCACAAAAACAAACATTCACAGAGTGCACACAGTGTTTATAGTGGTTCCCCAAGGTCTGGGTACATCCACTTTCCCCCTTCGCCTATCTAGTAGTGTACTAGATTCAGGCTAACTTCTGCACTTCTCCTCAGATCCTAAGATCTTACAGCTCAGAACCCCAAACAGGTTCCTACAACTCAGAGTCACCCCACTCCAACAACTCAGGCACAAAGCCCTACCACTCAGTCTTCAACAAGACCTACACTCAGGCTAAACAGCACTACCTCAGCCTTCAACAAGTCCTACACTCAGAGAATTAATTCTCCTACACTCAGGCTCAAAAGCCCTACCTCAGCCTTTATAAATTTAGGCTTACAACTCAGATCCCTTAGGATCCTACAAAAGGAAAATAATAACAAGTTCTAGGTCACCACTCTGTTTGAGAGAATGAAGAGGGCAACCTTTTTGATCAGTTCTTGATAGCACTGATTCCTGAGATCAACTTTGTCTTTGCTTTCTTCAAGGCTTCTTGAGTCTGAACTCAGTAAAGATGATCTTCTTGAAGTAGACCAGCTGGCAACTTCCTTCTTAGGATGGAGAATTAAATCTGGATCCTACTTTGCAGTCTAGTTTAGAATCTGCTTCTTAAGATATTTGATTAACAAGTCTCTTTCTTGATTTCAGATACTGGAGTTCTCTCTCTCCAAGTAAATCTGAAATTTCTTCAAAATACTGATTTATAGTTTTCTCTGGATCTGTATTGATCTTCTTAATCTTCTGATTGATTCTATTTGTTGATTCTTAATAGATCTGATCTGTTGAAGGAGAAAGGCCTTTATATAGTCTTCCTCCAAGGTAACCGGCTGATCCGGTTTCTAACGAACTTCTGACAGCTCTGACAGTTGCAGTAGACCGGCTGAAATGGCAGCTGTCAAGTCATCCAGTCACTTCTTGAAAATATTGTCTCTGTCTGAAAGTGTCGAGACTGATCTTCATTATGTGTCGATACAAATAAACCAAGTGTCGACACAAGTGGACTAAGTGTCGACACTAGTCTTGATGGTGTCGACACAACTCCTTGTGTTGTTGTAACAGCTTCTCGACACTGCTTCTTCAGAATGTGTCGACACTGATTCTGTGTGTCGACACAAGCCTTCTGTTGAATGTGTCGACACTGATTCTGTGTGTCGACACAAGTACTTCTTCTTTAACACTTAATTGAATTTTGCTGTGTGTCGACACATCTCCTTTGTGTCGACACATGCCTTCTTGTGTTGAAACTTGTTGAGTGTCGACACATCTCCTTTGTGTCGACACAAGTACTTCTTTTACTTTAACTTTATTGAAGCTTGCTGAGTGTCGACACAACCTACTGGTGTCGACACATTTGATGTCGACTAAGCTTCTCTGGGTGTCGACACTGCCTCTAAGTGTTGACATGATATATGTTGAGTATTCTTCATAGTGTATCGACACTGCCTGTATGTGTCGACATTTTTCTTCTGGTGTCGACTCTGCCTTTCCTGGTGTCGACACAAATACTTCAAGTGTCGACACAACTTCTCTAGGTGTCGACACAAGCCTTCATAAGTGTCGACACTGCATCTCTAGGTGGCGACACATGGAATTAGAGTTTTTCCTGCAATCTTGCAATTACTTAACCTGCACATATAAACTCAAAGCACATCAAATACACTTTGATGTATATCATTGAGTAGGGTGAGGCTTCTCCAAATCTGGTACACATTTTCCAATGTACCCAACAATCTCCCCCTATTTGGAGAAGTCATAACCATTAGTCAATGATATACACCATTCATAAGAAATACTCAATATGATGTAGAACAGTATTATATGACATGGTAAATACTTAACAAAACATGTATAAACAATCTTCTCAGAATAACAATGTAATAGATTGAACATTAAATATTGTTTTGTTACAACTTCCAAAAGTTTTATTAATCAAAAGTTTACATGTAGTTTAATGCAAATGATTACAAAGTTGTAAACTTAAGAAAATTCTATTCTATGGCTGCTCTTGCTCCTTGATGACAATGCTCTTTCTAGATTGAATCTTGGCTTGAACTGGAGCATCAGTGTCATCAGCAGACTTCTTGCCCTTAAGATCTTTCTTTTTCTGTTCTTTAGCCCTTATCTTTTGTCTCTCAAAATAATGATAAGGCTTAGAGAAATACTTGCTAGGCTCCTGTGCATTAGGAGGTAGCTCCCTAAGTTTAGCCTTCTTTCTGTACTGAACTATGGCCTCTTGTCTAGCTTCATATTTTCTCCATTCTTGGTCAGAGTACCATTTGCCCCTCTCTAGGAAATTATCCTTTACAGCCTTCCAAGCAGTCAGTGTAATATTTCTAGAAGTTGGGCTCCACTGTTCAAAATCAGGCCTTAACTCTGCCTGTTCTCTGAACCTCTTCTTAGATAATTGAGCTTCTTGCTCTTTTAATACTGCCTCTGGCACAGGCTGTACTACTTTCTCAATGATCACATTTTGATCACCTTATGGAGGACTATACATAGATTGTATCTCTTGATGTATCATTTCAAAATCTGCTGGCGGGTATATCACTTGAGCCACTTCAGCTTGCTCAACTCCAAAAACAGCAGGATTTATCCCAGATTCTGCTACATTATCATCATCACACAAGGGTGGATATCCAAGGGTAGCTCTGATGCTGTTTGAAATCCATTTAGCATGGTCAGAGCCTGCTTTGACTAATACCCTCTCCCCTTTTATGACTTCTCTTTCTATATGATCCCTAAGATCATCCTTCTGAAATCTGATCTGAGCATTCAGATAGTTAACACCATCTTTATAAAAAGGTTTTAACTTTTGGAGATTTTCAGTAATAGCCTTTTGAGAATCTTCAATTGCAGTTTTTACAGCAGTTAGGCTTTCTTGTAATTGCTTGTCAAACTCAGCCTTGGCAGCAGTCCTTGCTGCAGTCTAAGCAGCTGCAATATTCTATATTTCAGTTACTATCACATTATGTGATTCAGTTAAATTATCATTCATTCTAATTTGATTCTCAAGAACATATCCTTATTTCACTGTCATATCATCAACCTGTGTCTTTATCTTCTCTTGATGAGTAGTCAGATATACCACTACATTACCTCCTTGTGGAAACAATCAGTCATTTTTCTCTTATTCAGATTAACTTTAAATCTTATAGATTTGATGTCTTGAGCCAGATCAAATTGAAGGGATTTATGTCCTTCATCCATATATTTTTCTAGAGCCTTCCTTTGCACATCCATCTTGATCTGCAAAGCCACCAATAAAGAACCATAATCAGCAGTTGGAGCTTGTTATGGAGCCACAGTTTGCAATGCTTTCTTGTAACTCTGGCTGCTTCTCTTGAAGACCATGAGATTTCTTTTCTTGGCTCTAGCAGTTTCTTCATCCTCAGAAGCAGAAGTACTGGCAATGTCTGCCCTTTCCTTATGACTAGGAGGCAAGTCCTGTGTAGTCTTAGGTAGCTCCTCCTGTGTCCTTTGCTTCTTAGTGTCATTTCTAGCAGTCTCCTCCTGTGACCTGACATTTTCTCCCTCAAGGTAAGCTGACTCCCCCTCAAAAGCTGCTTTCTCTCCCTCAAAATCAGTATGTAATAGATCGGGGAACAGCTCTTCTAGAGTAAACTCCTGTTGAGTAGGGACTGGAGAATCTATTATCTCAGGAGCATTATCTGCAACTAATGTGTCTTCCACGACAACTGTTAAAGTAGCGAACAAACGACCAAAAATAAGTCGGAGTTTTGAATAATTAAAAGTTTTATTATCCAAAAAGGTATCTATTACAAAGGTATGCCCTCCCTTATATAGAATGGAGGAGAGATGAGAGAATACAAATAAGAGATGTGAGACTAAAAATTTACAGGACTAAGCGGACTATACAGAACAAACCACACAAGCCGTGCGGTTAGACAGAAGGGCTAACTGCATGGCTACCACCAGAGAGAAAGAGAGATCGCCAGGGTAGTCCGCTAGACCGCCCGGTTTCCAAGTCGGCTGAGACAAACCGCCAGACCGCATGGCCTTCAACCCGCCAAGACAGACCGCCAGACCGCCCGGTTACCAACTTCAACACTCCCCCTCAAGCTGGAGCATATATATCGATCATGCCCAGCTTGTCACAAACATGAAGAAACGAGGCGGAAACTGGCTTGGTGAAGATGTCAGCCAGCTCTTTATCAGAAGTGACAAAGGGAGTGCAAATTTGTTCCTTTAAGATCTCTTCACGAATGAAATGACAGTCGATCTCAATGTGCTTTGTTCTTTCATGGAAGACCGGATTTTTGGAGATGTATATGGCGACCTTGTTATCACAGAACATAGTTAGAGGATGGTTGTAGACCTCTCCTAAATCTAGCATGAGAGCTCGCAGCCATTTTAACTCACAAGTAGTCGACGCCATACTGCGATACTCAGCTTCTGCACTGGACCTAGAGACAACAGACTGCTTCTTGCTCTTTCAGCTCACCAGATTCCCCCAACAAAGGTGCAAAAACCTGAGGTTGACTTGCGATCCCCTTTGTCATCGGCATAACATGCATCTGAGTATGCTTCAATCCTCAGATGACCATTCTTCTGAAAAAGTAATCCTTTCCCAGGCGCTGCTTTGACATACTCCAAGATCCGCAAGACGGACTGTAGATGGCTCTCCCTAGGTGCTTGCATGAATTGACTCACCTTGCCCACAGCATAAGAAATGTCGGGTCTAGTCACTGTGAGATATATGAGCTTACCAACCAGACGCTTGTACCGCGAACTATCTGAAAGAGGAGGCGAATCATCTGTCCAGGTTTTGTCTTCTCCAGTTTCCATGGGGCATCGGGCAGGTTTTGCTCCAGTCAATCCTGCCTCTTTTAAAAGATCAAGGGCATACTTACGCTGAGAGAGAACTAAGGAGTCGGGCTTCCGAGAGATTTCGATCCGCAGAAAGTACTTTGGAGAGCCCATATCTTTCGTGATCAGATGTTGGCGAAGATGTCTCTTTGTTAGGGCCACCCCTTCCTGGTCATCGTCAGTGAGAAGAATATCATCGACGTACACAGCAAGAACAACCACCCCCGAAGGAGTTTTGCGAATAAATAGAGAGTGATCGACAGAGCTCCACGCAAAACCAACGGCCGCCATGATGTCGCTGAACTTGTCAAACTAAGCTCGAGGGCTCTGCTTGAGACCATAAATTGCCTTCTTCAGCCGGCATACTCGTGTCTCCCCCTGAGCAACATACCAGGAGGTTGCTCCATGTAAACGGCCTCGTGAAGATCACCATAAAGGAAGGCATTCTTGACATCCAGCTGGGAAATCGACCATCCCTATTGACCGCCACAGAGAGAAGGACCCGGATAGTGCTGAGACGAGCCACGGGGGAGAAGGTGTCAAAGTAATCAACCCCATAGGTCTGAGTAAAGCCCTTAGCAACAAGGCAAGCCTTATAACGATCCACAGTGCCGTCGGGGACAAATTTGGCCACAGAGACCCAGCAACAGCCAACAACATCAGTGCCGAAGGGAGGAGGAACAAGAGTCCAGGTACCCCGCTCAGTTAGGGTCGTCATTTCCTCATCCATGGCGATCTTCCAATGAGGAATAGCAAGGGCCTCCTGGTAGGAGCGGGGTGTGGCAGTGGCAGAGATAGCCAGTGCAAATGCCCTGCGAGAAGGGGTAAGATGATCATAGGAGACAACAGCAGCAAGGGGGTGTAGGGTACACGTCCGTACCCCTTTGCGAAGAGCTATAGGAAGATCCAGGTCAGCGGGTCCCGCGATATCCGGAGCATCCGTGGTAGAGAAAGCTGGCCCGGGAGTAGAGAGCGACGACGGCGGAGATGAGGGAGAGGGTGGCGGAGGATGGAGAGAGAGAGGTGGAGGGATAGGAGTGGATGGAGACGGTGTAGGGGTGGAGATCGTAGTAGGAGGCGAGGGAACGAAGGGAACGGCAGGGGAATCAAAAGCTGGGAGAAGAGGAGAGGAGTCATCCGAGAAGTAGGAGGTATTCTCGAAGAAGGTGACGTCAGCAGAGACGAACTGCTAACGAAGGACGGGATCAAAGCAACAATAGCATTTCTGAGTGGTGGAGTACCCCAGAAAGACACATTTGGTGCAGTGAGGGGAGAGCTTATCACTGGTGGCAGAAGGGGTATGCACAAAGGCAGTGCATCCAAAGATTTGGAGAGGTAGAGGAAACGGCTCCTTGCCCGGATACATAATGGAGAATGGGGTTTTTCCGTGGAGAACCGTGGAGGGAATGCGATTGATAAGGTAGCAGGCAAGGAGAACAGCATAGCCCCAATAGGAGCGAGGAATATGCATCTGGGTCATCAAGGTGCAAGCGACGTCGAGGAGGTGACGGTTTTTGCGTTCGGCCACACCATTTTGTTGTGAAGTATAGACACAACTAGTTTGATGAATAATCTCATTTTGCATGCAGAATGTAGAAAAGTCATGACTGAGATATACTTTGGCATTATCAGATCGAAAAACTTTGATAGAAACATTAAACTGAGTTTGGATCATGAGATAGAAGGACGTCCATACGGAGAATAATTCGGAGCGATCTTTTAATAGATACACCCGCGTACAGCGAAAGAAGTCATCAATAAACGTGACAAAATATGAACTACCCCGACCAATGGTAAGAGTAGGAGAAGGATACCAAATATCAGAGTGGATGAGATCAAACGGACGGGTAGAGCCACGAACGTGCTTTGGAGGGAAGGAGGAGCAGTGATGCTTGCCAAGCTGACAGGCCTCACAGTTGAGCGGAGGACTTTGTGGAGGAAGGTGGGGCAGAAGTTGACGAAGAAGACGTGGAGGAGCATGACCAAGGCGGAGATGCCATTGGAGAATATCTATGGAGGTGGAGGAGAAGGTGGAAAAAGCAGAAATGTTGTCCAGGAAGTATAGGCCGCCACTCTCAGTCCCAGTAGCAATCGTCCGTCGGGAGTCCGGATCCTGAAAAGAGCAAGAAGTAGAAGTAAATGTGACGGCACACTGTAATTGCTTGCATAGAGAGGTAACAGATAGTAAGTTGCACGGGAATTGGGGCACATATAGAGTATCCGCCAAGTGAGGAGACTGAGTAACATGAACTATCCCGGTCCCATGGACTGATGATGAAGATTCGTCAGCGAGAATAACCGGGGGCAACCGATCATGTGTTTATAGGAGAGAAAAACACTGGAGATTGCCAGTCATATGATTTGTTGCACCGGTGTCGATCAGCCATTTGCCTTGAGTAACAACGTGGGCACTTCCAGAAGACGTGACTACCGAGGTGAACGACTTGGAGGAGTATATGAAAGCCATGAAGGGAGGAATAAAAAAAACTGCAGCGGTCTCGGTGACAGCACACCAGTGGCAAGAAGGGCCACGACCAAGATGCAGAGCAAGGCAAAGGGGAAGAAGAGGGAAGCACAAGCCGTGCCACTGAACAGGAGGTCGCGGCGACTAACAAGCAGGAGAGGCTAAAGGAAGAAAGGCAGAGAGGCCGTCGAAAGAAGGAAGAACCCGCGCGAACAGAGAGAACAATGTAGCGGTTAGGAGAAAGAGATCTGCAGCGGTCACGATGATAGATACCAGCGGCTAGGAAAACCACGACCAAGCCGCAGAAGCAAGCAAAGGGAAAGAAGTCGAGCGGCTAGAAAATAGTTCGCGCGAACAGAAGAAAGAGACACCACGCGAACAGAGAAAAGTCCGCTAGGAGGCAAACAGGTCGCAGCAAGAAGAAGAAGAAACAAAGAGGTCGCACACACAAAGGGCAACGACATGGAGAGAAGAAGCCGCGCGAACAGGGCGCAAGCAGGCGGAAGAAACAAGCCGCGGGGACAGGCCGTGAGAAGAAGAAGCAAGCCGCGCGGACAAGTCGCGAGGTCAGAGAGGGCGCACAGAATCAGGAGGAGAAAATCGAGTCCTCTGATACTATGTTAAAGTAGAGAACAAACGACAAAAAACAAGCCGGAGTTTTGAATAATTAAAAGTTTTATTATCCAAAAAGGTATCTATTACAAAGGTATGCCCTCCCTTATATAGAATGGAGGAGAGATGAGAGAATACAAATAAGAGATGTGAGACTAAAAATTTACAGGACAAAGCGGTCTATACAGAACAAACCGCACAAGCCGCGCGGTTAGAAAGAAGGGCTAACCGCACGGCTACCACCAGAGAGAAAGTGAGATCGCCAGGGTAGTCCGCTAGACCGCCCGGTCTCCAAGTCGGCTGAGACAAACCGCCAGACCGCGCGGCCTTCAACCCGCCAAGACAGACCGCCAGACCGTCTGGTCACCAACTTCAACAACAACATCTTATGGTTGACTATGTATCTGAGTTTGCTGATCAACATCAAGTAATGATTCAGTCAATACTTCATCCTCAATATTGAAAATAGATTGATTAACTTCATGTATTACCTATAGGATTGTTTGAGTAGCCAGTTCACTATCCAAGTGAGTTGACTCATCCACATGTTGAGGCTCCCCCTAGAGTGGATCCAGGTGGATGGGGCTAGCAGATGGTTTCTCCCCCTGCCTTAGTGCATCTTCATTTCTTGCTGGTGACTGTCCAACATTTCCAGCCTCTCCATCAGCAGAACTAAAAACTACTTGCTCTTCTGAGCTACTGGATGATTCAGGAGCTATTATGGCTTTCTTCTTCTTCTTCTGTTGCGAAACTTCCTTTTTAGGAGTAGGCATGTCCTTGGTTAACACTCTATCCCATCTTGAGATTATTCTGATGTCCATTTTCCTCATGTTGTTTATCTTAGAACCAGCAGCTTGGTTCATCACTTCTAGAATAGTTCCAGCCATGAACAAACTCATAATCCTACCCAGATTGGGCTTCTTCAGACTTTCCTTAATCTTGTCAAACATCACTGCTGACTAATCAGTTTTGAGTTTGAAAATGATCCTTGTCATTAAACTGAACGTGTGAGCTGATATCTTATCATGCCCACCTGGCTTGCTCAGAATCACCTTTCCTACTATTTCAGACAAGAACTTGCCCTGCATGTTCATGCCTTTCCTATTAAAAACTGATCTAATTTTCATGCTTAAATCAAGTCCACACCATTGCAGTGCCTCCCTTATCCTTGATGCAGGTACATCTTCCTCTTCTTTAGTTCTAGGTAGATGTAGAACTTTTCTTAGACTTTTCTAGGTGACTTTCACCTTAACTCCATGGATTTTGGATTTAATCTTAAGACCAGTTGCATCAAGGGTAGCAGCACTAAAGAATTCGAGAACCTCCTTCTTCCAAATCTTGATTGGATCTGAAACTAGATACTCTAACCCAGTCTCTGCAACTAGGGTTACAACACTTTGAATTTCTGGTTCCGCGTCGTCAAAGGCATGTCGCACTAGCTCATAACCTTCATTGAAGTTCTCTTCTAGCTTGGGCGCCATTAGGGTTTGGAGAATTTTTGAATTTAGAGAAGAGAGATGTCGACACACAAGTTTGGTCTCGTAACTTTGGTGAGCGTGTCGATAAACAATGGTGAAGACCTATTTATACCTTTCTAAAATCGAAGGTGAAAAGGCGCGTCAAAATACTTGAAATGTGTCGACACTGTTGAAAAGTGTCGACACTTACTTCTCATGTCTCGACAACTATGTGTCGACACAAATATAGTCGACAAAATATATGTGTCGACACTTATACATCTCAGCTCGACGATTAGTCGAAACTTCACTCGACGAATTCTGTGTTAGTCCTAAGTGTCGACACCACCCTGAATGTGTCGACACCTACTCTGGATGTGTCGACACTAATCCTCTGAAGTGTCGACACAGACTTTCTAAATGTGTCGACACCATTTCTCTGAAATGTCGACACCACTTCTATGTGTCGACACAGACAACTTCATGTGTCGACACCATTTTACTTAGCCAATTTTATGAATATATTCTAAGTTCAACATTCCTAATTCAATTTAAAAATTATTGAATTTGGTTTCATCTAGGGGCTTAGTAAACATATCAGCAATATGATTATCTGTGTTAACATATTCTAGTGAAATGTCTTCTTTTTCTACATGTTCTATAAGGAAATGGTATTTAATTTCTATGTGCTTAGTCCTATTATGTGAGACATGATTATTTACAATAGAAATGACACTTGTATAATCACAAAACAAAGGTTTTCTACTTACTTGAATACCATAGTCTTCTAGCTGGTGCTGAATCCATAATAACTATGCACAGCAACCTCCTGCTGCCACATACTCTGACTCAGCTGTGGAGATTGTCACACTTGTCTGCTTCTTACTGCTCCATGAAACCAGCCTTCCACCTAGAAATTGACAAGTTCCTGTAGTAATCTTCCTATCTTCCTTACAGCCTGCAAAATCTGCATCTGAATAACCTGTTAGTACAAAATCTCCATTCCTAGGGTAGCAAAGGCCTAGATAAGGTGTGACCTTAAGATATCTCAAAATCCCTTTGACTGCAGTCAGATGAGATTCTTTAGGGCATGCTTGGTACCTAGCACAGACACATGTAGCATACATGATATTTGGTCTACTAGCAGTCAAATATAATAGAGATCCAACTATCCCTCTATACAAAGTTTCATCTACAGGTTTCCCTGCATCATCTTTGCTTAGAGACACACTTGACCCCATAGGAGTTTTTATGGTAGTGGATGATTTCATACCATACTTCTTTATTAACTCTAGGGTGAACTTAGACTGGCATATGGACAAGCCATCTTCAGTCTGTCTAACGTGGAGACCCAAGAAGAACTTAAGTTCCCCCATACTGCTCATTTCAAATTTTCCTTACATAAGTTTTGCAAACTTCCTACAAATATTACTTTCAGTAGATCCAAATATTATGTCATCTACATATATTTGGACTAAGATAATCTTGCCTTTAGATTCCCTAAGGAATAGAGTCTTCTCTATTTTCCCCCTTGAGAATTTGTTCTCAATGAGTAAACTAGACAGGGTTTCATACCAAGCCCTTGGGGCTTATTTTAACCCATATAAAGCCTTCCTAAGTCTATATACATAATCAGGTTTGAGAGAATCAACAAAACCTGATGGGTGCTCTACATAGACTTCTTCCTTTAAATTTCCATTCAGGAAAGCTGACTTTACATCCATTTGATATACCTTGAACCCTTGATATGTTGCATAGGGAAGGAAGATCCTTATTGCTTCCAGTCTTGCTACTGGAGCAAAGGTTTGGTCAAAATCAATACCTTCTTCCTGCCTATATCCTTTTGCAACAAGTCTAGCTTTATTCTTTATAATGATTCCATTCTCATCCAACTTGTTCCTAAAGATCCACTTAGTTCCAATGATGTTGTGGTCTTTTGGTTTAGGAACTAGCTCCCAGACCTTGCATCTTTTGAACTGATTCAGCTCCTCTTACATGACATCAATCCAATGAGGGTCTAGAACTGATTCTTCAAATTTCTTTGGATCTACTTGTGATAGGAAACTGGAGTAAAGAACTGTACTCAGATTCCTGCTTCTTGTTTGCACTCATTGTCTGGGATGACCAATTATTTGATTGGTTGGATGATCCTTTAAGTGTCTATTTGCTGGAGGTAGTCTGTCTTCAGGTTATACACCTCCAGCCTCTTCATTTAGCTGCACCTCTTGGTCTTCTTCTGCATCTAGAGAGTCTTGTACTCCCCCTGGACAGCAGCCACCATCTTCCACTTGCTGAGTTGCAGTAGAACCTTCTGTAATGGTAAGCTTGTCCATCCTATCAGTTATACCTGTAGAGCTGCAAAAACTACTTGGCAATTCACAGTTAATGAGTCTTGTTTCATCAAAAACTACATGTATAGACTCTTCTACAACTTGAGTAACCAAGTTGTAGACCCTATAAGCCTTACTATTGTTGATGTACCCAACAAAGATCTCCTCTTGGGATTTGGCAGCAAACTTGGTTAGATAAGACTTGTCATTATTAAGTATATAACACTTGCAACCAAAGATCCTGAAATAGGATAACTTTGGTTTTCTGCTCTTCACAATCTCATAGGGAGTCTTCTTGTGGCACTTGGTGATAGTAGCCCTATTGATCACATGACATGCAGTATTAACTGCCTCAGCCCAGAAATATTCTGGGAGAGAAGTGTCACTTAATAGGGTTCTACCAGCCTCTATCAATGTTCTATTCTTCCTTTTAGCAATACCATTTTGCTGAGGTGTTCTTGGTGAGGAAAATTCCTGAAAAATCTCAAATTCTTCACAAAGTTTTGTCATACTTTCAGACTGAAATTCAGTGTCATGGTCACTTCTGATTTTGACCACTGTATTGTCTAACTCATTCTGAATTTGTTTAACAAAACTATATAAGATACTTGGGGTTTCAGATTTTTGTCTTAGGAAGAACACCCAGGAATATCTTAAATAGTCATCAACTATCACAAATGTGTAGACCTTCCTACCTAGACTGCGAACTAGCATAGGACCTAAAAGATCCATATGCAAGAGGTGTAGACACCTCACAGAATCCTTGTTTTCAAGACTATAAAAGGTGGATTTGATCTGCTTGCCTTTTTGACAAGCTGAGCATATCCCATCCTTTATACACTTAACTTGAGGACCATTCCTCACTAAATCTTTGTTAAAGAGTTGGTCAATTATCTTATAGTTAAGATGAGCAAGCCTCTTGTGCCATTTAACACAATGTGAGACTCTCTCATCAGCTATAAGACAAATAGGAGAAACATTGTTCTCACATACAAAGTCAAGAGAGTAAACATTCCTTTTTCTATAACCTGTCAAAATGATCTTTTGATCACTTGACCTTTTGATATGACAATCATTCTTGACAAATGAGATGTCATATCCTAAATCACTCAGTTGACTTATACTAATGAGGTTGTGTTTCAAACCCTTTTACATAAGCCACTTGAGTAATTGTAATCTGATTACTAGAAATGTTACCAAATCCCTTGATGATTCCTTTTTCTGAACCACCAAAGGTAACTTTAGGGTCATCCTTGATAGGTGTATAGTCCTTCAGCAACCCCCTTGTTACAGTCATGTGCCTGGAACATCCACTGTCCAAGTACCATATAGGGGCATGGCCACTTGGACTCACCTGCAAAATAGATTACTTAACCTTAGATCCCAAATAACTCTTGGGTCCTTGGTGCAGGTTAGTCTGACCTTTAACAAAACTACATGTAGCTCTTCTAGCAGGCAGTTTGCTACTCTATTTGACACTTGAATTGTGCCAACAATCTAAGGTAAAGTGGCCTATCTTGCCACAACACCAGCACTCAAACCCATTGTACCTTTGTTTAGGTACAACCCTGGCTGAAGTATCCACAACAGGCTTTATGTTTTGTGCTGGAGTTTTGCCTTTAGATTTGGACCTTGCAGTCCAGGCAGTTTTCTTAAATCCTAATCCAGACTTACCTTTTTGAGGTACAAACCCATCTATCAAGGGTAAAACAGATTTAGGTTTAGAAAACCTGGCCACTATCTCTCTCTCTCTTTCTGAAGTCTAATCTCCAGATTTCTAATCTGATCATTCTTGAATGTGATTGTGCCCATTTAAATAACAGTTATGTTTTTCAATCTGGCAATCTAATTCAGTTTTTGATCTAACAATTTCTCTGAATCTACTGCAGCCAGCTTAAGACTAGCAATCTCCTTTGCCTGAGTTTTGGCCAAGGTTTTGTTTTTCTTCAAGGCCTGCAATAAGACTCTATATTCATCAATTAACTGATGAATATCTCCTTCAGATTCAGACCCACCCACATCACTTGATGCAGATGTATCTGATTCTGACTCAGTACTAAAAATTGAACTAGAAGAACAACTTTGTACCTTACTTGGTCCAGGCTGATCCTGGATCTTGTCTCCTTCAGATATAGCCATCAGTCCCTTTCACTGATGATCTTCATGCTCATAAATTGAGTTCATTAGCTGCAAGAACTGATCTTCTTCCTCTTCAGCAAATAATCCAATGTAGGCTTCAACTTCTGATTCTGTTTCTGAAGATGACTGGTCTGTCAGACTCTTGTCTTTCTTAGCAACAAAGGACTTTTCCTTTTTGCTCTTAAACTGTGTCTTCTTTTTGTCAGCTGACTTCTTCCTCTTTTCAGGACAGTCAGCCACTATATGTCCCTGTCTATTGCAGCAATAGCACACAATCTTTGAGGATGTAGCTTTGCTTGGCTTGGACCTTCTTCTGTCATTCCTGGATGACTTTCTCTTCTGATAGTAGTCATCTTTTTGCTGATAAATAGAAGGCTTAGACCTCCACTGCTTCTTCTTCAGAAATTTTTGAAAATGCCTAGTAAAAGCAGCAAAGTCTTCATCACTTTCACTGCTATCTGAATTCTTGCTATCTGAATTATCTGTCACAGCCTCAGCAATTATTTGAGGTGGAGATGGAGACTTGCTTTTATACTTCTTAGTGGCTTCAGTCTTGAAAGCCACAGACTTTTCCTTGTGCTCCACTCTAGTATTCTTCTCTTTCTCCTTTCTAGTCATTAACTGCATCTCATAAGATTGCAGTTTTCCAAACAAAGTTGTAGGAGGTATATCAGCTAGTTTAGCCACTTCCCTAATGACACAAATCTTGGTGTCCCAGTCCTTAGTCAGAGATCTTAAGAACTTGTCATTCAGCTCATAGTTGCTGAAATCTCTTCCATAGGACATCAATTAATTAACTATCCTATAGAACTTCTTGTAACATTTTGTAATGCTATCAGACTTTCCTTATCTGAAGCTTTCATATTCCTGATTTAACAAGGACTTCATATCTTGTCTTACTTCCTTTGAGCCCTCCATATAGACTATTAATGTGTCCCATATTTCTTTAGAGGTTTTACAATGAATTAAGTTCTGAAATGTTGCATCATCAATGGCACTAATAATTATATTCTGTGCTCTCTTATCCATAGTGGCCAGAATGATTTCATCTTTAGTCATTTCAGAGAAGTCCTTGGTAGTTTTCTGATTTGCATCTAGAATGGATACCTTCATTGGCACATATGGGCCTTCATTAACTGTAATATATATTCTTGGGTCAGAAGCTTCCATAAAGAGTCTAACCCTCTCTTTCCATATGCCAAATATCTCTTTTCTACATATTGGCAATTTCATGGATCCCAGCTCTTTGTGATTCTCACTAGAACCCATTTTCTTGATTCTTGTTTGTTCTAAATCTGCTTACAGGATCTTACTCAGACTGTTATGTCCCTTTTTGAGCAACCTGGCTCTGATACCACTTGAAAGAAATAGTGTCTAACCACCTAGAGGGGGGGGTGAATAGGTGTACTTTTTCTTTTTTACTTTAAGGCAGACAAACTGTTTTGTACTTTAAGCATTAAATGCAAATTCTACAGCTATCACAACACAGCAACCACAGAAACAAACATTCACAGAGTGTACACAGTGTTTATAGTGGTTCCCCAAGGTCTGGGTACATCCACTTTCCCCCTTCGCCTATCTAGTAGTGTACTAGATTTGGGCTAACTTCTGCGCTTCTCCTCAGATCCTCAGATCTTACAGCTCAGAATCCCAAACAGGTTCCTACAACTCAGAGTGACCCCACTCCTACAACTCAGGCACAAAGACCTAACACTCAGTCTTCAACAAGACCTACACTCAGGCTAAACAGCCCCACCTCAGCCTTCAACAAGGCCTACACTCAGAGAATTGATTCTCCTAGACTCAGGCTCAAAAGCCCTACCTCAACCTTTATAAATTTAGGCTTACAACTCAGATCCCTTAGGATCCTACAAAAGGAAAATAATAACAAGTTCTAGGTCACCACTCTGTTTGAGAGAATGAAGAGGGCAACATTTTTGATCATTTCTTGATAGCACTGATTCCTGAGATCAATTTTGTCTTTGCTTTCTTCAACGCTTCTTGAGTCTGAACTTAGTAAAGATGATCTTCTTGAAGTAGGCCGACTGACAACTTTCTTCTTAGGATGGAGAATTAAATCTGGATCCTACTTTACAGTCTGGTTCAGAATCTGCTTCTTAAGAGATTTAATTAACAACTCTCTTTCTTGATTTCAGATACTGAAGTTCTCTCTTTTCAAGTAAATCTGAAATTTCTTCAAAATACTGATTTACAGTTTTCTCTGGATCTGTATTGATCTTCTTAATCTTCTGATTGATTCTATTTGTTGATTCTTAATAGATCTGATCTATTGAAGGAGAAAGGCCTTTATATAGTCTTCCTCCAAGGTAACCGGCTGATCCGGTTTCTAACGAACTTCTGACAGCTCTGAGAGTTGCAGTAGACCGGCTGAAATGACAGCTATCAAGTCATCCAGTCACTTCTTGAAAATGCTATCTCTATTTGAAAGTGTCGAGACTGATCTTCATTATGTGTCGACACAAATAGACCAAGTGTCGACACAAGTGGACTAAGTGTCGACACTACCCTTGATTGTGTCGACACAACTTCTTGTGTTGTTGTAATAGCTTCTCGACACTGCTTCTTCAGAATGTGTCGATACTGATTCTGTGTATCGACACAAGCCTTCTGTTGAATGTGTCGACACTGATTCTGTGTGTCGACACAAGTACTTCTTCTTTAACACTTAGTTGAATTCTACTATGTGTCGACACATCTCCTTTGTGTCGACACATGTCTTCTTGTGTTGAAATTTTTTGAGTGTCGACACATCTCCTTTGTGTCGACACAAGTACTTCTTTTACTTTAATTTTGTTGAAGCTTGCTGAGTGTCGACACAGCCTCCTGGTGTCAACACATTTGATGTCGACTAAGCTTCTCTGGGTGTCGACACTGCCTCTAAGTGTCGACATGATATATCTTGAGTATTCTTCATATTGTATCGACACTGCATGTATGTGTCGACACTTTTCTTCTGTTGTCGACTCTGCATTTCCTGGTGTCGACACAAATACTCCAAGTGTCGACACAACTTCTCTAGGTGTTGACACAAGCCTTCATAAGTGTCGACACTGCATCTCTAGGTGTCGACACATGAACTTAGAGTTTTTCCTGCAATCTTGCAATTACTTAACCTGCACATATAAACTCAAAGCACATCAAATACACCTTGATGTATATCATTGAGTAGGGTGAGGCTTCTGCAAATCTGATACACATTTTCTAATGTACTCAACAACACGGAAGGGAAAATGTGAGAAATGTGGAGACCTGAGAGCCTTTTTATAGCCTCTAGGAGGTGGTTACGGTAGTTACACGGCTATCTGCACAACGTAACCACTCAAATTATTGGGCGCAGACCATGATTCGCATAGTTTGGAGCCCGTATTATATGCATATTATATTTTACTAAATACAAGCCCCCACTAAAACCATGGCTCGCCCACTACCAGTGGTGGTTGCGCGGGTATTTACCCGCCCAACGGACGGTCCCAATCGCGGGAGATCGATCAGATGTCGGAGAGAGGGCGCGACGACAAGGATGCCGGGGACACCGTCTAAGGTGGGTGAGAGAGGCGTTCGACCACCATCTCAAGGGTGGTCGGCTTCGACGACGACGGCGGGCCACTACCGTGGCACCAGCCAGAGGTATGGCCGGTCGGCCGGAGTCGGAGAGGGCCGGCCGGCAGCAATTGGGTGGCATGCGCTGCCCCGTCGCTGGCGGGCGGGCGCAGCGCCAACACCGGGCACCAGCCATGAGACCAACAACAGCCGGCCGCGGTCAGTCGGGGCCGGTGCGAGGGGGCGGCCGATCCGAACGCGCGTGGCCGAAAGGCCGGGCGCAGCCGGGCAAGACTTGCACCTCCCGCGGAGGTCGCGGGAGGGAGGGTTCCCGCCAGCCAGGGTGGCCAGCGAGACCGCCGCGCGACATTACCGTGGGTGACCGACATCTTGGCCGGCCAGAAGACGGGCCGGCTTGAGCCGGCTGGCCGGTGGAAGGTGTGAGGGGTCGGCCCTAAGTGGTAATGGGGAGTGGGATCCTGATGCGCGCAAATCGCATGTGATCGCGCGCACGATCGGTTTATAATTCAAATCATGACCCCCACTAAAGTGGTGGGTTCTTTCTTTACTTTCTATTTGTCGTCCATACTTCGTAGGTTTATAATTCGAGTCATGCAACAATTTTGTGGAGATTGCTATTTTTTTGTAGGATTTCTCTATGCAGTGCCGGCTTGTTAAAAAGCATGGAAACTTTGGGTGAATTGATATTAATTTTGTTGTTGTAATGCCAAGCACTGAATGCATGTTGCAAATATTTTTTTGTGATTATTAAATTTATATGTTTTTGCCGTATTTATTCATCATTTAATCAATTTAGGCTTTAGTTGGCGCAGCGGTGGCGGACCCATCCGGCTAGGGGCGGATCCAAGAATATAGCATATATTTTCAATTAATCAAAAAAGATACAAACAATCATATGCATGTCACTTCAATTATGCACGACGATTTTTCACTTCATAGAATTCATCTATGATAAATTTTTTGTCAATTTTCTTCGCTATTTCTCGCTCAATATATAAAGTCATGCAATTTGCAAGAAATTCATCTTCCATCTTGTTACGAATTCTCGTTTTAACAAGTTTCATAGCAGAGGATGACCTTTCTGTGCTTGCTGTTGAGACCGGAAGAATTAAAATGAGACGAATTAATTTGTCAATAAGATAGTAGGTTTTCGATTTTTTCGTTTACACAAATTTCACATACAACTTGGAAATTGTAGATAAATTTTTAAAGTCCTAATGAGAAGGAAGATCGAGTTGATAATGTTGCAATTGAGTATTTAATAAATAAATTTTTTGTTCACTGAAATCTTAAGGGTAAAAATTTTTTGCAAGGGCACACATATCATCAATCTTGAAATATTTGTATTCATCACTTGGATCTAATGCCACACTAAGACGTAGGAGTTTCATAGAATTTTCACTGAACCTAGAATTTAGCTCCTTTAACACAAAATTTATTGAGGCACTGAAAATATCTACTTGAAAATGATGTTTCACTGTAATGATATCACGCGAACTTCGAAACCGACGATTACTATATTGAGTATTCATGTCAGGAACTTTAACTTCATTTTTCTCACAGAATATGTTCACATCTTGTAAAAACTTTTTGTACAACCCCGTGTCCGGCGAATGAGGTCGCCAGGAACCAGACTGGGCGGTTCAGATCGTCCAAGCAACAGGCAAGCCCAGCAAAGGACTGAAGATCGTGGGCGAGCTCGGCAAGGAGAAGCCGAACCCGAGCTCGGCATTCGTCGACCGCGAGCTCGGCATTCGTCGACCGCGAGCTCGGCATTCACCGAGCTAAGCCAAGATTCGTCAAGCTGAGGTCGACTAACGGAGGCCGACCGACAGGCGAGCTCGTCGTCCCAACTCGCACTCGCGCACAGGGGCTCGACAACAGCAAGCGAACAGGATCCGCCGAGGTGGCCAGGCTCCCTAGCTCGCCCAGATCTATGAGGTACTTTTTAATGTTTTGCCCCCGCTGGTCTGCTCATAGCCCTTCAAAACAGCAGAGTTTGGCTGTTGGCAGACCAAACCAAGGGTGTTTTGATAACTTCAGGTCAGTTCAGTTTGGTTATTGATAATTCAGATTCTGAAAACTATAAAAATGACCCAAGGGGTACCCCAGAAGGTATGCTTCATGTGCCTCCTTGCTTCAGTTCTTAAGTGCTTTCTGAGGGTACCTTAGCTCGGCCTTTTGACTAAGGAGGGGAAGCGCTCTCAGATCTTCCGGGTGTGTGGTGGGTCCTCCCCGCTGAGCCCTTGGGTCGGTTCTTGTCTTTGTTTTCCTTTGTTATTTTGCTTGCAGGAGCGAAGTAGGCGCGCGATCACCCCTTCCCGAAGGGTGAACTCCACAAGAGAACAAGATTTCGTTTTCAACATTTTGGTGCGGTGAGCGTGTAGCGTGGTCAGCGCAGAAAAGCTTCAGCGAGTTAGATGACGGGAGGACAGGGATCTGACAGGCCGGACTCGCCCCCCCCCCCCCCCCCCACCTCTTGCCACGGTGGGGATGTTTGAAGATTTCAGGAACGAGATGCTGAGCATCGTCAAGTTCGCACTCAGCATACGAGCCGAGTGCTCGACTCCAGCCATCTAGATCGCAACCGCCCCCTCTTTGGGCGAGGACGCCCCCGACAACCGAGCTGGGAAGGAAATTACCGAGGAGGGACGGGGTGCGAGCTCCCCGGGCGCGAGCTCTTCCCCGGCTCGGCAGGCCGAGGCCGGTTCGGCGAGCTGAGATCGCGAGACTCGCCAGCTCGCCCAGTAGGGGGAGGCAGCCCCTTCAGGGAGTTGGTCTCTTCAGCTCCAGTTCCAGAAGGATTCAGGGAACCCGAGATATCCTACTACACCGGGAAGGGAGACTCGGTCCAACACGTCCAATGGTTCGAGGAGATCCGGTAGATGTCGGATGGGTTCAAATGTCGACTCTTCGTCATCACCCTCAAGGAGAAGGCGAGGGAGTGGTTCCATCAGCTGTCGGCCAGCTCAATCTACTATTTCGAGGACCTGCGTCGGGGGTTCATGCTGAGGTTCACTACCTCGAAGAGGAGGAAGAAGGAGTCGGAGTCCCTGTTCCACATCAGGCAGGGAGTGAACGAGACGCTGGGGAGCAACGTAGACCGGTTCCAGGAGGAGTTCACCCAGGTCCAGGAGATGTCGGACCATAGTTTGATGATGGCTTTCACCCTGGGCCTACAACAGGGTTTCTTCAGGATGGAGTTGAAGAGGATTCCCCCTCTCCTACGAGGAGTTGATGGAGAGGGAGGCAAGAGAAGTTGACGGGGAGGCGTCAAACCCGGAGTTTTCCCGGAAGCTGGCCAGGTGGGCCACGGAAGAGGAGAAGGAGCCAAGAGTAGGAAGAGGACAGGAGGAGAGGAGGGGAGAGCCCCGGCAGAGGGAGCAGAGGCAGCTCCAGGGGCAGCAACAACCCAGGTGGGGGCGTCAGGAGCCTGATCGTCGGCTGGGCTGGAGACCCGAGTGGCAAGGGCAGGGGCCACAGAGAGGGTACTAAGGAAGGGACCTCCATCAGGGGGCAAGATCAATTACACCCCCCTGGTTGGAGGCGGGAGCAGGGGCCTCGACTCCCCGACCAAGAAGAGGCTATGGTCATAGCCCTAGGGGAGAGGAGGAGAGCAGCCAAGAGAAGGAGGAGAGAAGTTAGGGTGGAGTTGCCCTACTACGACTTCCATCAGGAGGAAAGGCACGCCTCCGCCACGTGCCCGGAGTTTCTCGAAATAAGGGGAAACGAGGAGCGGCAACAACAGCAGGGGCGCCAGGAAGTCAGGATCGAGGAGGTCCTGCCTCGGGCAGAGTGTTGGAATACCATATTACTAATTTGGGTCAGGATCACTATGTATTTAGGAAATCTGTTCTTGACCTCTCTGTATAGATCTAAAGGTCAATTAGAATTGAGTCTAAGGGTTAGTAGTTAGGTTTGGAAGCTGCCCTCAAGACCAAGGTTTTTCTGTGTGGAGACCAAGTCATTTCGTCGAGCTCAGTACGACGAATCGTCGAACTCCAATTGACGATCGTCTAGCTCAACTTCGACGGATCGTCGAACTCCATTCGACGATCGCTGAGCTCAACTTCAATAAATCGTCGAACTCCATTCGACGATCTTCGAGCTCAGTTCGACGATCTTGACTCCAGTATTGATTCTCTATCTCTGAGCTCAGTTCGACGATAGTTGAGCTCAGATCGACGATCTCTGTTGCTATCTAAGTCCAAATCGCTGAGCTCAGTTCGACGATAGTGGAGCTCAGTTCGACACTTTTCTGAAGAGTTAAATGATTTTCAAGATTCAATTTCAGGACAGTTAAGGAGTTTTTGTCAGCAATTAATTCAGAAGATTTTGTAGCCGTTTTCATTTATTCTGGACCAAGTTTCAAGGGATTATCAAGGAATGTTTCTTTGGACTTTCCTCCAGAAGACAATTGTAACTAAGGAAGTCATTTAATGACAGGTCAACGACTATTCTTGACAGAGGATCATTTTTTATTCAGAACCAGGGAATAAAACACAAGATTTTTGAATATCTCACACAGCTCAGATAAGCAGAACAAGAAGAAGAAGAGAAAAATATTCTCTGCTACAATTATTCTCTGGAACAAGATCTTTCTCAACATCAACTGTTCACAAGAGAAAAAGAGAAAGAGCTGTAGACATTCTCTGTCTAAAAGATCATACAAGAACACACAACCAAGGAGATCAACCAATCTGAAATCTTCAGATCTCTGCTAATTCAAGTGTTCAAGGCCATATTCATTCAAGACTCCAGACACCTAACATTTCAGCTGTTGCTGAAATCATCATTTGCTGGAGATCAACTTCTGAAGGCCTATCACCCTACAGCAAAGCTTCATTTCCTGAACATTTCAAGAACTCAGGGGGAGCTTTGACGACATCAAAATCCACATAGTCTTCCCAACTGCTTTGAGAAAGAGAAGACTTCCATCACTCTCTCATCCCCATCTCTGTAAAGGGTTTTTCAAACTCCCTTCAAAAGTTTGTGCTTGGTTTTTGAGCACCTTATCAAAAGCTCATTGGTGGCAAGACACCTGATCAAAAAATCTGATTTGGTTTTTGAGCACCTTATCAAAAGCTCATTGGTGCCCAGGACACTTGATCAACTTATCCTGTAGTGGATTCCTACGTAGGGTGGTAGAAGAGTGGATGTACCCAAGTTTAGGGGAACCACTATAGCTCCTTGTGTCTTCTGACTTGCTTGTCTTTATTTTTGTTTCTGGCTGTGATTGATCTGTGATTAATTAGGATCTGTGATTAGTTTCTTTTGTAGTTTGTGATTGGATAGGTTCTGTACTAATTGCTTCCCTGTTCACTCAGATTACAACAATTGTTGTAAAAAGTTTTTAAGCACCATACTCTATTCACCCCCCCTCTAGAGTATATCAGATCTAACTCGCACTTTCACAGAGGAGGACCGTTGCGAAGACCGGGTGGATGTTGGGACCTGAGGGGGGATCAGAGTGATCCACATGGGGAGGGGGGTCGAGGCTTCCCGGAAGGCGAGCCTCCACACCATGTATCGCCGGAGCGTTGGCTCCACATACCAAACCCCACCCCCAGAAGAGAGGATCACCTTCTCCAGGAGCATTATGGCGGATCATGAGGATCTTTTTTGCGATGCGCTGGTCATCCAGACAGCCATCAAAAATTTTAACGTCTCCAGGATCCTCGTCGACAACGAAAGCTCCGTCAACGTCATCTTTAAGAAGGTATTTGACGCGATGAAGGTGGAGGCTAAGAGGGTGTTAGCCTTGGATGGGCCCCTGTTCGGATTTTCTGGGGAGAGGAAGGAAGTGGAGGGAGGAGTAGGCCTCCATGTCACCCTGGGGGGGAGTCCAGGAACTGCAGGTTCGTCATCGTGGATGCCCCCAGCAGCTACATCGCCATCTTCGGGAGGCCCCTCATCAGTGCCTTCCGCTGCGTCCCCCCATCGTTCCATCAATGCTTGAAGTTCAATGCAGAGGGGATTCAGGTCAGAGTCAGGGGGGACCCCAAAGTGGCGCGGGAATGCTACGTCACCGCCGTGAACTCCATTTCTTGGCAGGAGGGAGCCGAGGAGATGGAGCGAAGGATGGGGAGGGCGGAGCAGGAAGCTGGCAGGGAGGATATGGAAGCAGAGAGCTGCATCGGGGTAGAGGCAGCAAGAGGAGATCGGGAGGAGTTAGCTGAGGCGATGGCCATGGAAGAAGAGGTGGAGGCGGAGGTCCTCATCCCAGGGGAGAGGGATGTTAAAGAATGGGGAGAGCAGTCCAGGTTGGAGGCTGCGGAAGAGGTGGTGGAGCTGGAGGTCCTCACCCGAGAAGGCAGGGTGGAGAAAGTCCGTGTCAGCGGAGGGCTGACCCTAGAGGCTCAGGGCAGGATGCTGGAGTGCATCCAGAGTAACATGGACATCTTCGCATAGAGCGCCGCGGAGATGCAGGGGGTTGACGCAGATGTAGCTTGCCACCTCCTAAACTTGGACACAGGAACACGCCCCGTCCAACAAAAGAAGAGGTCCACTGCGGACAAGATGTCAGAGCCCATCAGGGAGGAGGTGGCGAAACTCCTCAAGGCCGACTTCATATCCGAGATCCAATACCCCGGCTGGGTCTCAAATGTTGTCATGGTGAAAAAAGGGGACGACCGGTGGCGTATGTGTATCGACTTCTCCTTGCTTAATAAATCTTGTCCTGAGGACTGTTATCCCTTGCCTCGGATCGACGCCCTGGTTGACTCAGCCGTTGGGTTTTCTATAATGAGTTTTCTAGATGCATTTTCAGGTTATCATCAAATCAGAATGCATCCCCCAGATGTCAAGGATGTCTCGTTCATCACGGCGGATGGATGTTACTGTTACAAGATGATGTCCTTCGGGCTAAAGAATGTAGGGGCGACCTACTAGAAGATGATGGACAGGGTCTTCAAAGAGAAGAAGGGGAGGAACCTGGAAGTGTATGTAGATGACCTCATGGTCAAGAGTCAGGACGTGGACTCTTACCTCCAGGACCTGGAGGAGACCTTTGTTACCCTGCGCAAGTACAAGATGAGGTTGAATCCCCAGAAGTGTGTCTTCGGGGCTAGCAGGGGAAAGTTCTTGGGACACCTGCTCACCCCTGTAGGTGTCGAGCTGAATCCCGATAAGGTCAAGGCCATCTTAGAGCTGGGACCCCCACAGAACACTAAGGAGGTGCAGCGGCAGACGGGAAAGCTGGCAGGGCTAAGTAGGTTCCTCTCTCGAGCTGTGAAGAAGTGCTCCCCCTTCTTTAAAACGTTACGGGGGGGGGGGGGGGGGGGGTCAAAAAATTGAGTGGACCAAGGAGTGCGAGGAGGCATTCCAGGACCTCAAGGTGCAGTTGACTCGGGCCCCATTGCTCCAAGGGCCAAAGGAGGGGGATGACATGTTTCTGTATCTCAGGGTCGGGGCAGAGGCCCTAAGCTCCGTCCTAGTTCGTGAAGAGGGCAAAAAGCAGCTACCCATATATTACGTGAGTCGGGTCCTGAGAAAGGCCGAGCTCCGGTATCTAATTTTGGAGAATCTGGCCTTCGCCCTGGTCATCTCAGCCCGAAGGCTGCCACCCTATTTCCAGGCACACTCAATCCGGGTGGTGACTGACCATCCCCTTCGCAACATCTTTGAGGGGGTGGAGCATTCTGGCAGGCTGGCCAAGTCGTCTGTGGAGTTGAGTGAGTTCGACGTTTCCTTCGTCCCCCGCCTCTCGATCAAAGCTCAAGCAATGGCCGACTTCTTGGCCGATTATGTGATTGAGGTGGCAGAGGGAGAGCTCACTCGTCCGACTCCTTGGAAGGTAAAGGTAGATGGCGCCTCGGGGAGGCACTCCCTAGGAGTGGGGGTGATCTTGGAGAGTCCCCAGGGGACTAGAATTGAGCAGACGGTGGTGGTACACTTCCCCATCACCAACAATCAGGCCGAGTATGAGGCCGTGATAGCAGGGTTGCGCCTGGCCAGGGAGTTGGGGGTGTTGGACGTGGAGGTCTTTACTGACTCCATGATAGTAGCTTCCCAGATCAACGGGGAGTTCGAGGCGAGAGAGCCTACCCTGCGGCTATATTTAGCCAAAGTAAAGGGGGTCATTGGCACGTTCCAAACATTTTCCATCCAACACGCGCCCCGGGAGGACAATGAGCAGGTCGATCAGCTCGTGAGGCACGGTCCTCAGGTGGGGGTTACTATCACCGGCCTATTCTGCCCCTCCATCGAAGAAGGAGAGCTCATGGAGATAGATCAGTGGTCCTCGTGGATGGACCCGGTCATAGCCTTTCTTTCCACGGGAGAGTACTCGGAGGGGGTAGACAAGAAGAAGGTCATGTACAAATTAGCATACTACCTCCTCCAAGATGGGCAGCTGTACAGGAAAACTCTCTCGGGGATGTTGGCTCGTTGCGTAGCCGAGGGGGAGGTACAAAGAATCTTGGAGGAAGTCCACTCTGGGGAGTGTGGGAGTCACTCCGGGAGTCAGACCCTGGAAGGCAGGATCATCAGGCAAGGGTATTTATGGCCCACCCTGAGCCGTGATGCGACGGAGTTCGCTAGAAGGTGCCACAAATGCCAGCTGTTTGCCCCCTCCAGCTACAGCCATCTCATCGGCTCAAGAGTATCACAGCCCCCTGGCCCTTTGTCATCTGGGGAATGGATTTGGTTGGACCGTTCCCCCAGTCCAGTGGGCAGAGGAGGTTCCTACTGGTAATGATCGATTATTTCTCCAAGTGGTTGGAGGTGAAGGGATAACTTCACAGGTCATCAGGAACTTCGTTTGGAGGGATATCATCTGGCACCACAGGTTGCCCCATACCATTATCACAGAGAATGGGCCTCAGTTCGCCAGCGTGGAGTTTACCAGTTTCTACGAGCAACTTGGGATCAACCTCAGGTTCGCCTCGGTCCATCACCCCCGGAGCAACAGGCAGGTGGAGGCCATGAACAAGATCATTGTCAACCTCCTAAAGAAGAAAGTGGAAAATCTGAAGGGAAGCTGGGTGGAGCAGCTTCCCGCGGTTCTCTGGGCCCTGAGGACCACCCCCAACACAGCTATAGGAGAGACCCACTTCAAGCTCTCTCATGGGTGCGAGGCAGTTATCCCATGGAATTTGAAGTTCAAACACCTCGAGTCGTCGTGGCTGAGGAAGGCAGGGAGGAATGGCAGGCTGAGAACGAGGGAGAGATGCGGCTCTCCCTTGACATGGTAGAAGAGCTGCAGGACCTTTCCGCTATCCGACGGGAAGAGGTGAAGAGGAGGATGGCCAAGTACTTTGAGAAGCACGTCAGAGTCAAGCAATTTGTGGAGGGGGACTTTGTGCTGAAGAAGGTAGATGCAGCAGGAAGGTCGGCAACCGTGGGAAAGCTCAACTTCAGCTGGGAAGGTCCATTTATTGTAAAATAGGATTTAAGATTAGGGGGGTATCGACTCCAAAATGTGGACGGCGAGACCATGAGTCTCACCTGGAGTGGTGATGACTTGAAACGTTTTTTTCCCTTGAAACATGTAAGCGATGCTCTGATCTTTAATAGAAGTTCTTTTAACACATCTATGCTGTCACAATGAGTTTGCGTGAAGTAAAGTGTATGTAGACCGCGAGTAGATCCCGCTGCCAGACTCTCACATAGCTGGCAGGGCTGGAAGTCACTCGATGGTATCAGTCTTGGACCCTGAGCACACCCCGCTGTCAGGCTCTCACCTAGCTGGCAGGGATGGAAGTCACTCGATGTCATCCTTAGACCTCGAGCAGATCCCGCTGTCAGGCTCTCACCTAGCTGACAGGGCTAGAAGTCACTCGATGGTATCAGTCCTGGACCCCGAGCAGATCCCACTGTCAGGCTCTCACCTAGCTGGCAGGGCTGGAAGTCACTCGGTGTCATCCTTAGATCTAGAGAAGATCCCGTTGTCAGACTCTCACCTAGCTGATAGGGCTGGAAGTCACTCGATGGTATCAGCCCTGGACCCCAAGCAGATACCGCTGCCAGGCTCTCACCTAGCTTGCAGGGCTGGAAGTCACTCAGTGTCATCCATAAATCTCGAGCAGATCCCGCTATCAGGCTCTCACCTAGCTGAGAGGGCTGGAAGTCACTCGATGGTATCAGTCCTGGACCCCGAGCAGATCCCGCTGCCAGGCTCTCACCTAGGTGGCAGGGCTGGAAGTCACTCGATGTCATCCTTAGACCTCGAGCAGATCCCGCTGTCAGGCTCTCACCAAGCTGGCAGGGCTGGAAGTCACTCGATGGTATCAGCCCTGGACCCCGAGAAGATCCCGCTGACAGGCTCTCACCTAGCTGGTAGGGCTAGAAGTCACTCAGTGTCATCCTTAGACCTCGAGCAGATCCCGCTGTCAGGCTCTCACCTAGCTGGCAGGGCTGGAAGTCACTTAATTGTATCAACCCTGGACCCCGAGCAACTCCCGCTGTCAGGCTCTTACCTAGCTGACAGGGCTGGAAGTCATTCGGTGTCATCCTTAGACCTCGAGCAGATCCCGCTGTCAGGCTCTCACCTAGCTGGCAGGGCTGGAAGTCACTTGATGTATCAGCCCTGGACCCCGAGCAGATCTCGCTGTCAGGCTCTCACCTAGCTGGCAGGGTTGTAAGTCACTCGGTGTCATCCTTAGATCTCGAGCAGATCCCGATGTCAGGCTCTCACCTAGCTGGCAGGGCCTGAAGTCACTCGATGGTGTCAGTCCTGGACCTCGAGCAGATCCCGCTGTCGGGTTCTCATCTAGTTGACAGGGCTGTAGGTCCCCCAGGAAAGTCTTGCACCCCCAGGCAGTGTCTAACAAACTTGGCCCTTCTGAGATTAAGGGGAAAGCTCGGCGGGGCGAGCTCGGGCTCGCTAATTCAGCTCGGCCTTGGCAGAAGGGTGACGAGCAAGGCCCTTGAACCTCGTCGAAGGGAGGCGAATCCCGCCAGGACACCTCGCCCCCTGCTATATTTTACTCGGAAAATTTTAAAGAATTTGGTCTCATATTTATAAGGTTATGGGTTGCTCGCGTGCGAGCAAGAGCGAGTCCTAAGAATGGGCGAGCTCTCAAGACATGCTCCCAGGTACGAGTCCTAACAACTATCCTACTCGCAGTACCTATCTATGCGAGGTCGCTGGGGAAAGTGCTCGCAGACAAAAAAAGGCACGGTAGAGAAATCCAGCAAAAGAAATTATATGTATAACGACATTGCTATAATGGGCAAAAGGTATCAAAAATATTCTTTCATTAAGCAAAAGTATTTACAGGTTGAGCTCGCCTCGGCGAGACTATAGGTTATATACATTTAGACCTCCCCCCCCCCCGGCCAGATTGGTGGTCTTCCTCGCCTTCGCCTGATAGATCCTGGAAGCCCTTCCTGAATAGGGCGTCCAGACTGTCTTCCTTCTCGCTGGGCGGCGTCGCCGGGAACAAGCTCGGCATCAGGTCCTTAGCGGAAATCTCCTCGCACCACTCCACCAGCACCCCAGTGTCCTTAATCATCTGGAGGGTGCACTCGGCGGCCTGGATGGAGTTGATCCACAACCTCTCGGCGAGGTTGGCCTCGCCAAAGATCCTAGGCCTCTTGTAGGGGAGGGTAGGATCAGCGTCACTGGTCGGGAATAAGATCCCCGCCTGACGGCAGACCTCGTGGGTAAGGTTCTGGTTCTCATCCTTCAGCTTCGCATTCGCCCGCTCCAACTCGGCAAGCCGGGCGCGAAGCTGGCCGATCTCCTCCCCCTGCTCGGCATTGCAAGCCCGCAGCTCCCCGTCGGCCTTGGCATCCTAACAAAAGAAAAGTCCATAGTGACAGTGCAAAATATTTCAAGTAAAAGAGGGAAGAGGAAGCCTGATACTCACCAACCCGCCGGTGGCCTGGGCGAGAAGACCCTCAGTGATGCCGAGCCACCTCGCCTGATCAGCGACCTTGTCTTTGGCGACGTCACGGGTTTGCTCGGCTTGTCAGCATATGGTGAAGCTCCATGGCCCGCAGGTGGGACTGCAGGCCCTCATGGCCGAGCTGCCGCAGGGTCATATTCTTGTAGGTCTCGGCGTACTCCCGGCCATAAAGGCTGAAGTCGAGGGCGTAAGCATGACCGGTGGCGGGCTCGCGGTCATGCCATGAAGGGTGTAGGGTGGAGATGGAAACCCGGTGGGCCAGCTCTATAACAGCCCATTTTTCAGCAGGCAAAATTTTTTGGGTGACACGGCCGGGGACACGGGCGTGTCCCAGGGCTTGTCTTGCTCGGGTGCGGAGCCGTCGAGAGTTCGACGAACAATGTGTTTGACGAAGTGTTCGGGAGGAACACGGCCCATGTCACGGGCGTGTCATGGGACATGTCACGGGCGTGTCCGACCTAAACGACTACACCATGGGCTCACCCGCCGAGTCTTTCCACCGCCCCCAAAGCTTAAGAGGGGGTGAAGTTTCGGCGCCCCACGCTCGCGAGCCACCCTCTTTGCCGAAGGAGGTGGAGAGATCGTCGTAGGGGGAGCAGGAGCCTCGCCGCCCTTCCGCCCCTTGCTAATGATCTCCTTCAGCGGGCTCTCTGGCGATGCGTCGGGAATGGACTCGGGCGAGCTTATGTACTTGGGGCTGGATTGATGTTGTTGATGTTGTTTCCCCTGCGGAGCGAGCACCGCTTTCTTCATCTTTTTTGGTAATTGTTGGTGGTGTGGCGCGTTCGATCCCGCATCCTCAGAACGCCTCTTGCTGGAAGAGGGTTGGGAGAAGGCCACCTCATCTCGGCAGGCTGCCGCCGCCGCCTTCTCGCGAGCAAGGGGGTCCGGGTACAACCCCGAGTCCGCAAACGGCGGGTTCACGGGAATTAGCCGCTCCCCTGCAAGAAATATTTTGGAAAAAGTCAGAAAATTTTCGACAGCAATATGGCAAGCTCGGCAACCTGGCGAGCTCGGAGATGTGGAGAGAACAATACCTTCGCCGGGTAGGACGGGGAGAAGCGCGTTGAGGCCCCTTTGTAGGAAGGCGACCTCAAAGTCCTTATGGAGGAAAGACTTATGGAGGTCTGCATCGTTGCCGGACACCGCCGGGGGGGCGGTATACCTCCTCGCCCTTCTGCTACAGCGAGTACGGGATGTTGCCGAGATCGCCCTTGATAAAGGTGATCTTGGTCATCCAGTTGTGGTGCTTGTTCACTTTTTGCGAACTTTGATCAGCAAGCCGCCAAAGTAGGCGACCCCATCCGGCGTCTCCTTATAGGAGAAGAGTTTCCTGAATATTGTCAGGTTGAACTCAATTCTCTCTCGCAGGAGATAGCTCGCGAACGCCACCATCATGGCGATGGAGTTGGAGTTCAGCTGCGCGGGCACCGAGCCATAATATTTTAGAATCTGCCGGATCTCCGGCCAGAGGGGAAGGCGCAACCCCACTCAAAGTGAGAAATGGGGAAGGCGAGCTCGTCATCATAAAAGTTATTAATGGCCTCCCCCCGCCTCGGTCGGCGCGCCTCGAAGCCCGGCGGAACGTGGTCGCCAACAAATTCCGCAAGCTCCTCCTCGGTGGTATTCCCCTCGAAGAAGCAGTAATCGGTGAAGTGCTGGGCGCACTTGGTGCGGCCGTCGGCGTCAGGGTTGGTCTTGCCCATACTCGCAGAAGAAGGGATGGAGCGCGAGCAAAAAGGGAAAAAAGAACAATAAGAGAGAGAGAGAAGCAAGCAGTTAAGGCGGCAGTATGGGGTTTGGTGGGGGAGGGACTATTTATAGAAAAAGTAATTGGGTGGCCAAGCTGTCCAATTGGCCCAGCTCGCCATCCCAACTCGCCAACCCCCAGTTCACCGGCTTCCAGCACGTTCCAACCGCCAAAGCTGTCTAATCGGCCCAGCTCGCCTACCCTCATCTCGCCGACTTCCGACGTGTTCCAACCAAGGCTAAGTCAAATAAAAGCAATACATTATTTGAATACAGCATGTCTAAGAATGTTTAAAGTTATTTATTACAAAGACCAAGTGCAGGAATAATAAAGCGGGGCATGCAGGCAGGGGGAAAAACCAGGAGGCGAGTACCAGTCGGTTCGGCAAACGAGCCGCCATTTATCTACCCCGGACTCGCACCTCCCATCCCCCAAACTGCCGCGCGCGGAGCAGCTCGTGTATCCTCCCCGTATTCCTCTGCCCCACTGAGAGGTCGTCGTCTATCTCATCCAGAAGCCGGGAAGGGGACGTCAGCTCTCCAGCCTGGCCGCTCCGCACCTCGTCAGTGAGACACGTGTAGTTGTGTTGCAGCGCCTCGTTGACCTCCTGTACCTCGCGGACGCCGCACACGAGCTTCTTGAAGAGCTTGATTCCCCTCCTCGTTAGCTCATCGCTCTCCACTTCAGGGCCAAAGTAAGAGTCCAGCGAGCTCGGGGAGGGGAGAGGAGATCAATGGACTGCCCGCAAAGATTCCTCAGCGGCGGATTGGATGGGGGGAACTGTGGAGGCAAACATCAGCAAAAGGAGGTATGCAGGAAAATCGCATGAGGCATGAATCCGGGCAAAGTCTACCTGACGAGCTCGGCAACTCGAAGGAGATGCGGGGAGGGATAAACCTCAGATCCTTCCTGCGACCCGGGTCGCGCATCCCTGGTGAGAGAAGCTCGAATCCCGGGATGGGGATGATTTGCAGACCCGCCCCCGTTGTCACGATAGCTTGCTGGGGAGAGCGGTCGTGCACCGGCGAGCTCGACCTCTGCGAGCTCACCCACAAGGTCCCAAAGGGAGGGGATGGGTCCCGGGGATGGTTCTCTGGAGTCGTGAACTACGAGTCCCCTAGAGTGGTCTTGGCTTGCGCGGTGATGTCTCGCGGCGCGGCATCCTCCGCTCCATCAGGGTGGCTGTCTGGGCCGTCGCAGACCTCGACAATATCCCTCCCCTTTTCTGGGGCAAGCAGAGTGGAGGAGCTGGTCCCGTGCTCCAAGGTGGTCCTCAGGTCGTCATAGATGGGCTCGGCCGCCTGAGGGAATGTTTTCATCTTCTTGGAGCTAGGCTCGACAGAGCCACCCTGCGGCACAGCAGGTGGGACCGCTGTCACGGCGGCTACGCGAGCAACTGAGGTCTGGCAGGTGCGCCTAAGCCGCTCTTGAATCTCATTGGGGATCGACATCTTGGCAGGATTAGAGCAAAGGGAATGGCAAAAGTCAGACAGGTATGCAGGTGCATATATATAGCCACAGGTGGACCCCACCCAAAGATTCCCTCCAGTCCACCGCGCACTTGTCGAACACTTGGGGTTGGATGTTTCATTCCGAGCTTTGCCAAGCTCAAAAGAGCGGGGATTATGTACAACCCCTTGTCCGGCGAGTAAGGTCGCTAGGAACCATACCGGGAGGTTCAGATCGTCCAAGCAACAGGCAAGCCCAGCAAAGGACTGAAGATCGTGGGCGAGCTCGGCAAGGAGAAGTCGAACCCGAGCTCGGCATTCGTCGACTGCGAGCTCGGCATTCGCCGAGCTAAGATAAGATTCGTCAAGCTGAGGTCAACTAACTGAGGTTGACCGGCATACGAGCTCGCTATCCCAACTCGCACTCGCGCACAGCTCGCCCAGATCTATGAGGTACTTTTTACTGTTTTGCCCTCGCTGGTCTGCCCATAGCCCTTCAAAACAGCGGAGTTTGGCTGTTGGTAGACCAAACCAAGGGTGTTTTGGTAACTTCAGGTCAGTTCAGTTTGGTTATTGGCAGTTCAGATTTTGAAAAATATAAATAGGACCCAAGGGGTACCCCAGAAGGCATGCTTCCTGTGCCTCCTTGCTCCAGTTCTTAAGTGCTTTCTGAGGGTACCTTAGCTCGGCCTTTGGCTAAGGAGGGGAAGCGCTCTCAGATCTTTCGGGTGTGTGGTGGGTCCTCCCCGCCGAGCCCTTGGGTCGGTTCTTGTCTTTGTTTTCCTTTGTTATTTTGCTTGCAGGAGCGAAGTAGGCGTGCGATCACCCCTTCCCCAAGGGTGAACTCCACAAGAGACCAAGATTTCAGTTTTCGGTTTCAACACTTTTCCAGCCATATTCTCCCAACTTCTGAATGAGAGTTTTTGTTGTTGAAACTAAATTTATGACATTCAATATATCCTGAGATTGATGTTGTAGTGTTTTGCATAAAATGCCACTAATTCCCAAAATTTCTTTCATCAAATGGAAAATGAAAACAAATTCAAATACTCTCATTTTTCTAAAGACTGCTTCATCATCCCTCTTTGAGTAGATGTTCCTCCATTATCACTAATATCAAGCAACACAGAGCATGTAGCATTATACATATTTATAACACGGTAAATAGAGTTCAGATGTGACGACCATCTAGTGTCACCATGTCATTGTAGTAAACCAATGTGATTGGCTCCCGTGCTGGTCTCAATTTCACCTAGAGCAATCATGTGATCGAAGTACTCGTTTTGAGCAGCTTGCAATTGATCATTGTGTTTAGAAGAAGCACCAACAGTATTAACAATATATATCAGCTCATTAAAATAATTATGCACTGTCTTCACTTCCTTTGATGTTGCAACAAGAACTAGCTGAAGCTTATGTGCAAAGCAATGAACATAATTAGCTTGAGAGCATTCATTAAGGAATAAAGTTTTTAAATCCTTCCATTCACCTCGCATGTTACTGTTGGGTGTAGTTCTCATCCGATGCGGAGAAAACCACCGAGCTTGTGTGTATCGAGTTCGTAATACGTGACTCCCGAGTGTTTCTGTTTCCTTCTTTCCTAAAAGCTCGCAGAATTTTTAATATAGATATATACAAGCATGCATCATGCTTTGTATATATATATTATATATATATGATAGTAGCTTGAGATGATAGAAGCTTAAGAAGAAAAAGAAAAAAAAAGAGGCACCGAGAGAATAACAGCTTGAGAAAGCGGAGAGGTTGCAGCTCTGTCATCGCTGTTGCCGCCGCCGCCGCGTTATTGAAACGTCATCGCCGCGTCGTTAAAAATCTGCCATATCCGCCTCTGTTTGGAGGCCGCCGCCGCTGTCGTTGCTTCAGGAGTTTGGGCGTCGTACTACGACGTTGATGTGATCACGCTACACAAATCAAGAAGTTTCACTGGAGAGGATTTCTTAAATCCGTCATTTGCTCCTATTGGGTATTTTGTATTCCATTTGTGTAGCGACGTGGTGAAGATCCTTTGTGGATCGAGGAGGGAAAGCGTGTAAATTTTTTGCGTGTTTTTATACACGTTCTAGTGGAGGCTTTCAGGTTTGGACTCCGATCATCCCGTGGTTTTCACCCAACTGGGTTTCCACGTTAAAAATTATTGCATGCTGTCTTTATTTCATTTTGTATTTGTACCCGCTAAAACGATCGTGCAGCTGCTTGCGCTAAATTAATTTGCAGGTGCTCAGGTCGGGTTTGCGTGCTCTCAAACCCAATAAGTGGTATCATAGGGAGGTTCAGTGACAGAGCAGATACCGGGCTGACCTTTGGGGTTTCAGGACGAGTCGATCGGGATCTCGGGTGTGCAATTGGGAGTGGTAGTTTACGACCATTGGCCTGCTGGCTATCCTCTCCAGTTGCATACTTAGAGATAGTCGACTCAAAGATCAGTGGTCGGTCCGGCCAGTTGGCAAAGCAGGATGGAGTCTACATCCAGTTCAGAGCAGATGATAAAGTTGAATGGTGCCAATTATCACCAATGGCATCTACTGATGGAGGATCTGATATATGTGAAGGGTTGACATGCTCCTATCTTTGAGGAGATGCCAAAGGACACGGATCCAGCAAAATGGAAGGTGGAACATCGGAAGCTGTGTGGGTTTATCAGACGGTTCGTGGAGCCGAACGTCTACAACCATGTGGCTAGCATCAATGATGCAAAGGATCTGTGGAAGACTCTCGATACCTTGTATGCCAAGAGCACAGGCATCAACAAGTTATATTTGCTGAAGAAGCTCGGAGAGTTCAGATACCGGGAGGGCTCACCTATATTGGATCATGTCAACGAGTTCCAGGGGATAATTGATCGACTGACTGCCATGAAGGTGACTTTCGAAGATGAGGTGAATGCATTGTGGCTTCTCAAGTCACTTCCAGACTCTTAGGAGATGGTCAGAGTTTCTCTGATCAATTCTTCCCCCAGGTGATTGTTTCCATGGAGATCGCCAAGAGTGGGATCTTGAATGAGGAGGTGAGACAAAAGTCTCAGGGGACTTCAGGCACTTCTTCACGAGCTGACGTTCTCTTTACTGAGTCCAGGGGAGAGGAAGGAGTAAAAGCCGAGGAAGGAAGGAGGACAGGAGTCAGAGTAGGGGCAAGTCGAAGTCACGTTATCAGAACGTGGAATGCCACTATTGTCATAAGAAAGGCCACATCAAGAAATTCTGCTACTCGTTCAAGAACGATCAGAAGAAGGGGATTGCCACTGAGGGCAAAGATGAGGGTCACACGGCAGCCACCATTTCGATTGACGAGGACGACGTCATTATTGTTGGCGACGATGTCACGGCTGCACTCTCGTGTGACGACCGATGCTGGATCGTTGACTCTGGAGCCTCTGTGCATGTCTCCCACAATAGGGATCTATTTGCCACTTACACCACTCATGACTGTGGGGTGTTGAGGATGGGAAATGGGGATACGTCTAAGGTACTTGGGCGTGGAGACAGGCATTTGAGGACGAGCACTAGAGCCCTACTAGTTTTGATGGATGTACGACATGTGCCAGACATCCGTTTCAATCTGATATCTGTTGGCAGACTTGGAGATGAAGGACACCTGAGTGTCTTTGGAGGAGACTTCTGGAAGCTGATCAGGAGATCACTTGTGATGGCCAGGGGTTATAGAGATTCTGGACTGTACTACATGGAGGGGAGGCCTGAAGCTGCTCAGGCCAACTCCGTCAGGGATGAGGCATCCACTTTCTTATGGCACAGGAGGCTGGCACACATTAGACAGAAGGGTTTGGGATGCCTGGAGAAGAAAAAGCTCATTAGTGACATTTCTGGTGATCATTTGGAGAGGTGTGACCATTGCATGGCTGGGAAGCAGAACAGGATTTCATTACAGAGCCACACGTCCACCAGGAGATCAGAGCCTTTGGAGCTAGTTCATACTGATGTTTGCGGACCTCTGAAGGTCCAGACT
The DNA here is from genome assembly GCA_039583875.1 of Platanthera guangdongensis. Classification (NCBI taxonomy): domain Eukaryota; kingdom Viridiplantae; phylum Streptophyta; class Magnoliopsida; order Asparagales; family Orchidaceae; genus Platanthera; species Platanthera guangdongensis. The sequence continues at coordinate 149,945,924 of CM077161.1, read as the reverse complement.
AGAGGAGGAGCTTTGTACTTCGTCACTTTCATCGACGATCATTCGAGGAAGCTTTGGGTCTATGCTATCAAGACCAAAGATCAGGTCCTCGATACTTTCAGGAGATTCCATGCTGAGGTAGAGAGACAGTCTGGGAAAAGGCTGAGATGCATCAGGTCCGACAATGGGGGAGAGTACATTGGTCCGTTTGACGAGTACTGCAGGGACCATGGCATCAGACATGAGAAGACCCCACCAAAGACGCCGCAGCTGAATGGCGTAGCTGAGAGGATGAATAGGACACTGATGGAGAGGATTCAGTGCATGCTATCTGAGTCGAAGCTGCCAGGGATGTTCTGGGGTGAGGCTCTTCTTACCGCAGCGCATGTCATCAATCTCTCTCCGAGTTCAGCCTTGCAGGAGGATGTTCCAGATAGGGTCTGGCATGGGAAATACCCCTCTTATAGTTACTTACGGGTATTTGGCTGCAAAGCCTTTGTGCACGTCCGCAGGGACGAGAGATCGAAGTTGGATCCGAAGACCCGACAGTATATTTTCTTGGGGTACGACTATAGTGGAGATTTTGGGTACAGGTTCTTTGATCTAGTTGAGAAGAAGCTTGTACGTAGTCGTGATGCTGTTTTCTGTGAGGATCAGACTGTTGGTGATCCTGAGGGGACTGTTGTGTCTGAGGTTGATTCTCGCACTACTGTAGAATTACCTATGGTTAGAGTTGATGACACCGAGGAGGCTATTGAGCCTGTGCGAGCACAGGGTATTGATACCCTTCCGGATCATGATATCACTGTTGGTTCTGACGTTCCTTCACTTGACCCGTGGCGCTCTTCTACTTATTTAATAAATTAAGTAGCACCCTTTCCAACAGTCCGGGCTTTTGGTGAAGTCGGGTATGCGCTTGATCCTTCAATTGGTATCAGAGCAGGTCACGGGTTCAAGACCGGGGAGCGCTATTAAATCCTAATTTTTCCCTTCTACCTGTGTGGGTCCGACGGGTCAGGCAACCGTGGGCCATGTGGTAACCCCACCTATGAGCCGTGCAACCGTGGACATGTGGTAACCCCACCTCTGAGCCATGTTGGCCATGTGGTAACCCCACCTCTGAGCCATGTGGTAACTCCACCTCTGAGCCGACGGGTTGTGATGGACGCCGGGGGGGGGGGAATTGTTGGATCCGGCATTCCTTCACTTGACCTGTGGTGCTCTTCTACTTATTTAAGAAATTAAGTAGCACCCTTTCCAACAGTCCGGGATTTTGGTGCAGTTGGGTATGCGCTTGATCCTTCAATCACCACTGATGGTGAACCAGGAGTTGCTGAGGACATTACTGATGATGTGCTTGCCCCGGCACCTGAGAATGCCCTGCGGAGGTCAGATCGGACCAGGCACCCGTCCGCTAGATATTCTGCATCAGAGTTCATACTGATGACTGAAGCGGGGGAGCCTGAGGTTATGATGAGGCTGTGGAGAGCACCGAGAACCGTCAGTGGATGGTTGCTATGTAGGAGGAGATGCAGTCACTGCAAAAGAACCACCCGTATGACCTGCTGAGATTACCTAAGGGCAAGAAGGTCTTGAAGAATCGGTGGATTTTCAGGGTGAAGCAGGGTGATTCCTCCACACCTCTCAGATACAAGGCCAGGCTGGTGGTGAAGGGCTTTGGACAGCGACAGGGTGTTGACTTTGATGAGATCTTCTCGCCTGTGGTGATGTCATCTATTCGGGTTGTACTTGGACTTGCTGTAAGGCTTGATTTGGAGATAAAGTAGATGGATGTCAAGACCGCCTTTCTGCATGGCGATCTTGAGGAGGAGCTATACATGGAGCAGCCTGAGGGTTTCAGTGTCAAAGGGAAGGAAGGTCTGGTGTGCCGCTTGCAGAAGAGTCTATGTGGCCTGAAGCAGGCCCCGCGACAATGGTATAGGAAGTTTGATTCTTTTATGGGGGAGATCGACTTCAGGAGGACCACCCTTGACCACTGCGTGTTCATCAAGCAATATGCTCCAGAGGATTTCATCATTTTGTTGTTGTATGTGGACGATATGTTGATCGTCGGGAGGAACACTGCTCGCATTGCTTAGTTGAAGCTGCAGTTGAGCTCCACTTTTGAGATGAAGGATATGGGTGCTGCGAAGACTATTTTGGGGATGCACATTTGCAGAGACAGGGGAGCCAGATTACTTTGGTTATCACAGGAGCGGTACATCCGCAAAGTTTTGCAGAGATTTGATATGGATCAGGAAAAGAAGGTGAGCGTGCTGCTTGCAGCTCACTTCAGGCTTACTGCTGATCAGTGCCCCAGCACACCCGAGGAGATCGAGGTGATGCAGAAGGTTCCGTTTGCATCTGCAGTTGGAAGCCTTATGTATGCGATGGTGTGTACATGACCAGATATTGCGCATGCCGTTGGGGCAGTCAGTAAATTTCTCTCCAATCCTGGAGAGAGCATTGGAGCGCAGTGAAGTGGATACTGAGATACCTGCAGGGGACTTCGGATTTGACGTTGAGATTTGGGGACAGTGAGCCTGAGTTATTGGGCTACACTGATGCTGACATGGTTGGAGATATGGATTCCAGGAGATCGACGTCAGGATACATGATTCTGTTTGCAGGGGGGGCTGTCTCGTGGGCATCGAGGTTGCAGAAGTGTGTTGCACTTTCTACTACGGAGGCTGAGTTCATTGTGGTTACTGAGGCTGGGAAGGAGTTGCTTTGGATGACAAGGTTCATCAGAGAACTTGGATTCACTCAGGACTGATATACACTCCTGTGTGATAGTCAGAGCGCCATTCACCTGGGGAAGAACCCCACGTTTCACTCGAGGTCGAAGCACAGCGACGCTTGGTATCATTGGATACGTGATGTTTTGGAGCAAAAGGAGCTCGACTTACAAAAAGTGCATACTGATGACAACGGGGCAGATATGCTCACAACGGGGTTTCCTCCTCATCGTTGTGAAGGGGGAGAATTGTTGGGTGTGGTTCTCATCCGATGCGGAGAAAACAACCAAACTTGTGTGTATCGAGTTCGTAATACGTGACTCCCGAGCGTTTCTATTTCCTTCTTTCCTAAAAGCTCGCAGAATTTTTAATATAGATATATACAAGCATGCATCATGCTTTGTATATATATATATATATATATATATATATATATATATATATATATGATAGCAGCTTGAGATGATAGAAGCTTAAGAAGAAAAAGAAAAAAAAAAGAGGCATCGAGAGAATAACAACTTGAGAAAGCGGAGAGGTTGCAGCTCCGACATCGCTGTTACCGCCGCCGTCGCGTTATTGAAACGTCATCGCCGCGTCGTTAAAAATCTGTCATAGCCGCCTTTGTTTGGAGGTCGTCGCCGCTGCCGTTGCTTCAGGAGTTTGGGCATCGTACTACGACGTTGATGTGATCACGCTGCACAAATCAAGAAGTTTCACTGGAGAGGATTTCTTAAATCCGCCATTTGTTCCTATTGGGTATTTTGTATTCCATTTGTGTAGCGACGTGGTGAAGATCCTTTGTGGATCGAGGAGGGAAAGCCTGTAAATTTTTTGCGTGTTTTTATACACGTTCTAGTGGAGGATTTCAGGGTTGGACTCCGATCGTCCCGTGGTTTTCACCCAACTGGGTTTCCACATTAAAAATTCTTGCGTGCTGTCTTTATTTCATTTTGTATTTGTACCCGCTAAAACGATCGTGTAGGTGCTCGCGCTAAATTAATTTGCAGGTGCTCAGGTCGGGTTTGCGTGCTCTCAAACCCAACAGTTACTTGCATCATTATATACTTGACCTTGTATATCCTGGATACTCAAATTATGACGAGAGAGCACTGCTCAAATTTCATTATTAAGAGTCAGTGCACTTGTATTTGTAATATGAACAAGATCTAAAAACTTTTCTCGCACCAAGCCATGAACATCCACAAATCGAATCACGATAGTCATTTTCTTTCTTTTTAATTCATTTTTAGATTCGTCAACTATTATGCAATATTTGAAATCGTTAATTTCTTTACGAATTACATCTTGCACATTTCTTGACATAATTGAAAGATATGGTACCTAAACACCTAGAGGGGGGGGTGAATAGGTGACCTAAACCTTTTTCCCTTTTGTTTGGCAGCACAACAGTTTTTCACAGATTATTACAGTTAACAGCAATTACAGAAATCACACAGAAAAGCCACAACACAGCACAGCACAGCAGACACACTAATTTTATAGTGGTTCCCCAATCTTTGGGTACATCCACTTTCCCCCTTCGCCTATCTAGCAGTGTACTAGATTCGGCCAAACTTCTCCACTAGCTCAGAACCCAACAAGGTTCCTACCTCAGGCCCAAAGCCTTACACTCAGCCAAAAGGCCTACACTCAGCCACCCAGGCCTACACTCAGCCAATCAAAAGGCCTACACTCAGAGTTCTTCAACTCCTACACTCAGGCACCAAGCCCTACCCTCAGCCTTTATAAAATAGGCTTACAATCACTCAGATCCAATGGATCTTACAAGTTTAAAATAGAAATTACAAATGCTAACTCTACAACTCAGAAAGGATGAGAGGAGTTGAGAGTTTCTTGAAGAGTTCTTGGAAGAACTCAGCTTGATCCAAACTGACTTAGCTTTCTTCAAAGCTTCTTGAGTAGAACTGAATTAGTCTGAATCTTCTGCAGTTGATCCTTGATCTCTGCTTCTTGAAATCCAGATGACTCTGAATTGTTCTTCTCAGCCTTAGTTCCAAAGACTGAATCCTTAGTTGGAGCTCTCTCTCTCCAACTACTTAGATCTGCAGTTGGACTGCCTGATCTTCTTGTGATGATCCTCTATGTATCACTTCTTGATTTAATCTGATCAACCACTTCAATTATTCTCACAACAAGTAATGATTGTGAACAACTTAACCACTTAACAACTTCACTTTTTTTTTCTGTAAACTGTGGGTGCCTATTTATAGGCTTCCTTCATGGTAACCGGCTGATCCGGTTTATAACAGACTTTTGACTTCTCTGACAGTTGCTATAGACTGGCTGGATTGGCAGCTGTCATGTCAACCAGTCACTTCTTGAAATTCTCTAACTGTCAGTTAGTGTCGAGACTTTCTGTTTTTAAGTGTCGACACTTATAGACCAAGTGTCGACACATGTTGTGTAAGTGTCGACACAAGTCTACAAGGTGTCGACACAATTCCTTGTATGTCTCGACACAGTTTCTTCTGCATGTGTCGACACTGAAATTAAGTGTCGACACAAGTACTTGTACTTCATCCTTTAACTGTATTCTTCTAAGTGTCGACACATCTCCTTTGTGTCGACACATCTTCATGTGTTGAAACTGTCAAGTGTCGACACTGCTTCTTGGTGTCGACACAAGTCTTCATTCTTGATTCTTCAGCTGAGTGTCGACACATTCCCTTAGTGTCGACACTTATACTTAGAATATTTTACAAATTTTCTGTTCTTTGCTAAGTGTTGACTCTTCTGATTGTGTGTCGACACATTGTGCTGAGTGTCGACACATTCTTCAAATACTGAGTCTTTAGCTAAGTGTCGACACATTGTGTTGAGTGTCGACACTTTCTTCCAGTGCTGAGTCTTCTGCATAGTGTCGACACACTGTGTTGAGTGTCGACACTTGTACTTAGAATCTGTAGACTTTTGCTGAGTGTCGACACTCACTTCAAGTGTCGACACTTTCTGGTCTAGATACAGCTCTTCTGGGTGTCGACACTCCTGCTAAGTGTCGACACAGCTTTTCTGCATTCTTCTACACTGAGTGTCGACACAGCTCCAAGTGTCGACACTTTCTGACTGGTGTCGACTCTTCTTCCCAGGTGTCGACACAATGACTCCAAGTGTCGACACTGCATGTCTGGGTGTCGACACAAGCTTTTTCAAGTGTCGACACTTTGCCTCTGGGTGTCGACACATGGACTTAGAAATTTTCAGCTTCAGTCCAGTGTATGTCTAACCTGCACAAGTAACTTAAACAAACATCAAATACATTCTGATGTATATCATTGAGTTAGGTGAGGCTTCTTCAAATCAGGTACATTTAACCAATGTACCCAACAATCTCCCCCTATTTGGAGAAGTCATAACCCTTAGTCAATGATATACACCACTCATAATTAAAAATTACAAAATGATGTAAAACATATAAATGACAACAGGGTAAACTTGAACATGTAGTAAAGCACACATGTATACTTATTAAACATTGCAGAACAATTAAGAAACACACATATTTCAGAACATTCATACTATATTTATCATATACTGTTCCAATAATGTTTCTTATACATTTTCAATGAAGTATTACAATGTTTATCATTTAACAAATTACAATAAGCATCAAGTTAATTCCTAATCTAGTGCTGATCAGGTTCTTTGATAACAATCCCTTTTCCAGCTTTAACTTGAGCTTTCACAGCAGCAGCAGCAGCAGGCTCAGCTTCAGCAGTCTTCTTCCCTTTTAGATCTTTCTTCTTCTGTTCTTCAGCCTTGATCTTTTGCCTTTCAAAATAATGATAAGGCTTAGGAAAGTACTTGCTAGGCTCCACAGCTGTGGGAGGTAGCTTTCCTAACTTGGCCTTCCTTCTATGTTGGACAATGGCTTCTTGCCTACTTTCATGCTTTCTCCATTCAGCCTCTGAGAACCACTTGTTCCTCTCATGGGCATTGTCCTTGGCTGCTTTCCAGGCTGTGAGAATTATGTTCCTAGAAGTAGGGCTCCATTGTTCAAAATCTGGCTTTTGCTCAGCAATTTCCCTAAACTTCTTCTTTGACAGCCTAGTTTCTTCTTCTTTGTCCAAAGCCTCTTGCATTGCAGCTGTGATAGGTTGAACAACCTTTTCCAGAATAATATTAGGCTTGCCAGCAGGTGGACTATACATTGTGCTAATATCTGCATGAATCATTTCAAAGTCTGGAGGTGGATAGATTACATCAGCCACTGCTTGTTGCTCACCTCCAAGATATGCTCCTTGAATGCCAGATTCACCTACTTCATTGTCATCACACAGGGGAGGATATCCAAGTGTAGCCCTTATAGAATTTGAAATCCATTTTGCATGCTCAGAACTGGCTTTGACTAACACTCTCTCCCCCTTTATGACTTCTTGGGCCACATGATCTCTCACATCATCTTTCTGAAATCTGATTGGCTATCCAAATACCTTATGCCCTCTTTAAAGAAAGGTCTTAGCTTTGTAAGCTGTTCTGAATGACCTTCTGTGAGTCTTTTATTGCAGTCTGGACAGCAGCAATCTCTGCTTGAAATATCTTATCAAAATCAGCCTTGGCAGCAGCAGTGGAGGTTGATGGTTCATCAGACTTTTATCTTGATTTCAGTGACTATTGCATTGTGAGATGCAGTCAGATTATCATTCATTCTCAACTGATTTTCCAGCACATAGCCTTGCTTGAGTGCTATATCATCCACTTTCTCTTTAATTGTTTCTTGATGTTTAGCCAGATATACCACAGCATTAGCACCCTTGGTAAAATTATCAGTCATCTCCTTTTTAGTAAGGTTCATTTCAAACCTTATTGACTTCATATCCTGTCCCAGATCAGATTGGAGAGCTTTGTGTCCTTCATCAACATAAGTTTCCAAGGCCTTCCTTTGTTCATCCATCTTGATTTGCAAGGCAAGCAATAGAGCACTGTAATCAGTGGATGGTGATTGTTGAACTAAGGAATGCTGAGCAACTGTTTGTAGAGCCTTCTTATAGCTCTGGCTCCTTCTCTTAAATACAAAGAACTTCTTTTTCTGAGCTTGCTCAGCTTCATCATCTTCAGATTCAGATGTACTTGCTATATCCACCCTATCCTTAGGGCTGGATGGTTTTCAGTATGCACATCTTGTGCCTTCTCAGAATCTAGCCTTATAGGCTCTTCCTCAATTTCCATGTTCTCTCCCTCAGCAGCAGCATCCTTTCTGTATCAGCATTATTCTTTTCCATATCAAAATCTTCTTGATCTAAGTTCAAAAACAGATCTTCCATGGTATACTCTGCTGGAGACTGTGCAGGAGATGTACTTGGTTCTTCAACCACTTGATCAGGTACCACAACAGATGTGTCTGGAAGAACAACATCTGGTTCTTGGTGTGCTGGCTGATATTGCTGATGGTCATCAGACAAATCAGAATTTATTATAGAAAAATTGAAAGTTTTAAGGTTAACAAGTACCTCTTGAATGAGGAGGGTGGCTTGTTCACTCTCCAGTGTAGATGGTACTGCTACACCTGGAAGCTCCCCTGAATGTCAGCTGCCTCCTGAGGAGCAGGTGTCTTCTCTGCAGCCTCATCTACTGGACTTTCAGGAGTGAAGACCACATGTTCTTCACTGCCTGAGCTGCTTGAGGACTCTTGAGGCACAGCAGCAGTCTTTCCTCTTTTTCCTGGGAGGAGAGTCTCTCTTAGAAGCTTGTTTCTCAGGGGTGGCCAAGTCCTTTGACACCAGCACCCTGTCCCATCTAGAGAATATTCTGGAGTCCATTCTCCTCATATGATTAATCTTAGATCCTGCAGCAGAGCTCATTACCTCTGGAATTGATCCAGCCAGGTAGAGACTTATTATCCTGCCCAGATTGGGCTTTTTCAGGCTTTCCTTTACTTTCTCATAAACCACCATTGACCAATCTGTCTTCAGAGTGAAGATGATTCTGGTCATGATATTAAACATAGAGGCTGACACCCTGTCATGCCCTCCTGGTTTGCTTAGAAGAACCTTGCCTACAACTTCAGACAGGAATTTGCCTTGATTGTTCATCCCCTTCCTGTTGAAGACTGATCCCACCTTCATCTTTGGATCCAGGCCACACCAAGTAAGAGCTTCCCTGGTCTTAGAAGCAGTTACTTCCTCTTCTTCTTGAATCTTAGGTAGCTGAAGTACCTTTCTTAAAGATTTGGGTGATAGTTTGACCTTGGTGCCATGCACCCTTGACTTAATCCTGAAGCCTGAGTCATCTATGGTCGCACCAGAAAGGAATTCAATGACTTCCTTCTTCCAGATTTTCGTTGGTTCTGAAACCAAGAACTCCAATCCTGAATTGGCAATTAGGGTTATCACTGATTTGAATTCCTGATCACTGTCGTCGAAGGCGCCTCGCACGAGCTCATAGCCCTCGTTGACGTTCTCTTCCAGCTTGGGAGCCATTAGGGTTTGAAGATTTAGTCTTGAGATGAGAGAAATGTCGACACAAGAGTTTAGGTCTCGAAACTTTGAAAGCGTGTCGACAAACAAAACAGAACCCTATTTATACCTTTCTTGTTTGAAGACGAACAGGCGGATGAATTTCTAATGATGTGTCGACACTGTCAATAAGTGTCGACACTGACTTATAATGTCTCGACACTCATGTGTCGACACAAATTTAGTCAACAGATTTTATGTGTCGACACTTGGTTAAGTGTCGACACCACTATACTCGACATGTGTCGAGACTTTACTTAGAAAAAAATTCTTAGTAAAACTTAAGTGTCGACACTTTATTGAATGTGTCGACACCTACTCGACATGTGTCGACACTAACATTCTGAAGTGTCGACACTAACTTCTTAGATGTGTCGACACCATTTTCCTGAAGTGTCGACACTTACTATTCTGTGTCGACATAGACTTGTCTATGTGTCGACACCTTTTTACTTAGCCAATTTTTGTTCTGTATACTTAGTCTAAGTTTATCATACCTAGTTCAATTTTGAACCTATTAAACTTAGCTTCTTCTAAGGGCTTAGTGAACATATCAGCTATCTGATTATCTGTTTTAACATATTCAAGTGCAATATCATTTCTTTCTACATGCTCCCTAAGAAAGTGATATTTTATCTCAATATGTTTAGTTCTACTATGTGATACAGGGTTATTAGCTATGGAAATAGCACTAGTAGAATCACAATAAAGTGGAGTTCTACTTACCTGACATCCATAGTCTTCTAGCTGATGTTGAATCCACAGAAGTTGAGCACAGCAACTTCCTGCAGCTATATACTCTGACTCAGCTGTGGAGATGGCCACACTGGTTTGCTTCTTACTACTCCATGAAATGAGTCTTCCACCTAGGAATTGACAGGATCCAGTTGTGCTTTTTCTATCTTCTTTGCATCCTGCAAAGTCTGCATCTGAATAGCCTGTTAGATCAAAATCTCCATTCCTAGGGTACCAGAGGCCTAGATAGGGTGTGCCCTTTAGATATCTCAAGATTCTCTTGACTGCAGTCAAGTGAGATTCTTTGGGGCAGGCTTGATACCTGGCACAAACACATGTAGCATACATAATGTCAGGCCTACTTGCAGTCAAGTATAGTAGGGAGCCAACTATCCCTCTATACAAGGTTTCATCCACAGGTTTCCCTGCATCATCCTTGCTTAGAGACATACTTGACCCCATAGGAGTCTTCATGGTACTGGAGGAATCCATACCATATTTTCTTATGAGTTCTAGGGTGAACTTAGACTGACATATGGATAATCCACTTTCAGTCTGTTTAACTTGGAGACCCAAGAAAAACTTCAGCTCTCCCATACTACTCATTTCAAATTGACTCTGCATAAGCTTTGCAAACTTTTTGCAAAGGCTACTTTCAGTAGACCCAAATATAATGTCATCTACATATATTTGGACAAGTATTACTTTGCCTCTAGATTCCCTAAGGAATAGAGTCTTATCTATTTTCCCCCTTGTGAACTTGTTCTCAATGAGGAAACTAGATAGGGTTTCATACCAAGCTCTAGGAGCTTGCTTTAACCCATACAATGCTTTCCTAAGTCTATAGACATAATGTGGAAGAGTAGGATCAACAAAACCTGAGGGCTGCTCCACATATACTTCTTCTTTTAAATTACCATTAAGGAATGCTGACTTCACATCCATTTGGTATACTTTGAATCCTTGGTAGGTTGCATAGGCCAAGAACATCCTGATGGCTTCCAGTCTGGCTACTGGAGCAAAGGTTTGATCAAAATCAATACCTTCTTCTTGCCTATATCCTTTTGCAACCAATCTTGCCTTATTCTTAATGATGACTCCTTGTTCATCTAACTTGTTTCTGTAGATCCATTTTGTTCCTATCACATTGTGATCTTTAGGCTTAGGAACTAAGTCCCAAACCTTGCACCTCTTGAACTGGTTTAGCTCTTCCTGCATAGCTTCAGTCCACTGTGGATCTTGTATTGCTTCTTCAAAATTCTTTGGTTCTATTTGAGACAGAAAACTTGAATATACTACAGCATTCTGATTTCTGCTCCTTGTCTGAACACCTTGTCTTGGATCTCCAATTATCAGCTCTATTGGATGATCTCTTAGATGCCTGTTGGCTGGAGGCATCCTTACTTCTGGTTGTACTTCTTCAGCATCTTCATTATGCTGAGTTCCTTGAACTTCTTCAGCTCCTGGTACATGTAGTTCTCCCCCTGGACATAAGCCATCTTCTTCTACTTGCTTGTCTTGCAGCAGGTACATCTTCCATGGTTAGCTTGTCCATCTTCTTAGAAAGACCTGTGGGGCTGCACACACTACTAGACAACTCATTGTTAATAAGAAGTGTCTCATCAAAAACTACATGCACAGATTCCTCTACAACTTGTGTAGTCAAGTTGTAGACTCTATAAGACTTACTATTACTGCTGTACCCAACAAACACTCCCTCTTGGGATTTGGCAGCAAACTTAGTTAAGTAAGTCTTCCCATTGTTAAGTATGAAGCATTTACAACCAAAAATCCTGAAATAGGATAGGTTTGGTTTCCTGTCTTTCACTACTTCATAGGGGGTCTTGTTTAACCTTTTAGTTATGGTAGCTCTATTTATCACATGGCATGCAGTGTTAACTGCTTCAGCCCAGAAATATTCTGGTAGTGAAGAATCACTTAATAGAGTCCTACCAGCTTCTATCAAGGTTCTATTTTTCCTTTCAGCAATGCCATTTTGCTGAGGTGTTCTAGGTGAAGAGAATTCTTGAAATATCCCATAGTCTTCACATAGTTTTGTCATGCTTTCAGATTGAAACTCTGTACCATGGTCACTTCTAATTTTGACCACTGTACAGTTCAATTCATTCTGAATTTGCTTAACAAAACTGTGGAAGACACTAGGTGTTTCAGATTTCTGCTTTAAGAAGAACACCCAGGAAAACCTTGAGTAGTCATCAACAACTACAAAGGTGTAGACCTTCCTACCTAAGCTGTGAACTGGCATTGGACCAAATAGATCCATATGCAAGAGGTATAAACACCTCACAGCATCCTTGTTGTCAATGCTTCTAAAGGTGGATTTAGTCTGCTTGCCCTTTTGACAAGCTGAGCAAATGCCATCTTTGACACACTTAACTTGAGGACCATTCCTCACTAACTCTTTACTAAAGAGTTTGCCAATAGTCTTGTAATTAAGATGAGCAAGCCTCTTGTGCCACTTGACACATTGAGAGACTGTCTCATCAGCTACAAGACAAACTGGAGAACTATTGTTCTCAACCATAATGTCTAAACAATAGACATTTCTCTTCCTATAACCTGTCAAAATGATCTTTTGATCACTTGACCTCTTGATATGACAACCATTTTTAACAAATGAGATGTCATACCCTACATCACTTAATTGACTTATACTAATGAGGTTATGTTTCAAACCTTTAACATAAGCCACTTGAGTAATGGTAACAAGGTTAGAAGAAATGTTACCAAACCCTTTGATGATTCCTTTTTCAGAACCACCAAAGGTCACCTTTGGACCATTTTTGATTGGGATGTAGTCCTTCAGTAGTCCCCTAGTTCCAGTCATGTGTCTGGAACATCCACTATCCAAGTACCATGTAGGGGTATGGCCACTTGGATTCTCCTGCAAAACAAATTAATGAACCTTAGAACCCAAAGTAAACTTGGGTCCTTGGTGATTGTTAGTTTGCAAATTGACATAGCTACCTGCTGTCTTTCCAACAGGTAACTTGCTACTCAACTTGGCACTGGCATTGTGCCAACAATCCAAAGCAAAGTGGCCAACCTTGCCACAGCACCAACATTCAAATTTGTTGTACCTTTGCTTAGGTTCTGACTTAGCTGTCTTAACTACAGCAGTCTTGTTGAATGTTGGGGCTTTGCCCTTGGACTTGGACTGATCCTGAACAGTCCTAGCTGGAATAACAAAACCCAGTCCAGTCTTTCCTTTATGATGAACAAAATCATCAATCAAGGGTAGCACTGATTTAGGTTTTGAATACCTAGCTGCTAGCTCTTTCTCCTTCTGAAGATTAATCTCCAGTTTCTTAATTTGATCATTCTTAAATGTAATAGTACCCATCTGAATCACAGTAATGTGTTTCAGCCTGGCCACTTCATTCAGTTTTTGATCATAATTCTTCTCATAATCTATTGCAGCTGCCTTGAGATCAGCAATTTCCTTGGCCAAATTTTTGGCTAGGGTCTTGCTTTTCTTATAGGCTTGCAATAGTACTTGATATTCATCTAGGAGTTGATGAATATCTCCCTCAGACTCAGATATATTCTCATCACTTGATGAAGAATAATCTGACTCTGAACTAGAACTGGAACCAGAACTTTGAGTTAGACCTTGTACCTGACTGGGTCCTGGCTGCTCCAGGTTTTTGGTACTTTCAGTCAAAGCCATCAGTCCTTGGCTTTGACAGTCTTCTTGCTCATAGATAGATTCCATGATCTGCATAAACTCTTCTTCTTCCTCAGCAAATAGCCCAATATAGGCTTCAGCATCTGTCTCAGTGTCTGAAGAAGACATATCTGAAAGAGTCTTCTCATTCTTTGCAACAAAGGACTTTTCCTTCTTTCCTTTGAAGTGAGTTTTCTTTTTGTCACTGGATTCCTTCCTTCTTTCAGGCAGTCTGCAATAACATGGCCCTGTCTATTGCAGCAGTAACAAATCATCTTGGATCCAGTTCCCTTACTAGTCTTGGTCCTTTTCTTGTCCTTCTTTGAAGGCTTCTTTTCCTGATACTGAACCTCTTTCCCTTTGGAAGATGAAGGTCTAGACCTCCACTGTTTCTTCTTAAGGAACTTCTGAAAATGTCTGGTGAATGCAGCAAAGTCTTCATCACTTTCACTGCTTGTAGATTTTGTACTTTCAGACTCTTCAGATTCTGATTCAACTACCTCTGGAGGAGGAGTTGATGACTTGGTCCTGCACTTTCTGGGTACATCTGACTTAAAGGCAACAGTCTTTTCTCTGTATTCAGTCCTTGTTGACTTTTCTTCTTCTTTTCTTACTGACAATTGCATCTCATAAGATAACAACTTGCCAAAAAGTGTGGGAGGAGGAATTTCTCCCAACTTTGCCATTTCTCTGATGGCACAGATCTTGGTGTCCCAGTCTTTGGTTAGGGACCTTAAGAATTTGTCATTCAACTCATAGTTTGTGAACTCTCTTCCATATGACATGAGTTCATTTACAATTCTGTAAAATTTCTTATAGCATTCAGTGATGCTATCTCCTCTTCCTTGCCTAAAACTCTCATATTCTTGATTAAGCAAGGACTTCCTATCTTGCCTTACTTCTTCAGAACCTTCCATGTAGACAATGAGGGTATCCCACATTTCTTTTGCAGTTTTACAGTGAATAAGGTTCTGGAAGGTGGCATCATCAATTGCACTAACTATGATGTTCTGTGCCCTTTTGTCCATAGTTGCTAGGACAATCTCATCCTTGGTCATTTCAGAGAAATCCTTTGGAGTCCTCTGATTTGCATCCAATACTGAAATCTTCATGGGCACATATGGTCCTTCTTTGACTGTGATGTATATTCTAAGGTCAGAGGCCTCCATAAAAAGCCTAACCCTCTCTTTCCAGATCCCAAAGATCTCTTTTCTGCATATAGGTAGTTTCATTGAACCCAACTCCTTATGATTCTCTGAAGAACCCATGTTCTTGATTTTCTTGAAACTGTTTCCTGTTTTCTGACTTATACTGAATTTGCCAAACTGGATCTTCTCAGACAGTTAGTCCTGATTTTGAGGAACCTCGCTTTGATACCACTTGAAAGATATGGTACCTAAACACCTAGAGGGGGGGGGGGGGGTGAATAGGTGACCTAAACCTTTTTCCCTTTTGTTTGGCAGCACAACAGTTTTTCACAGATTATTACAGTTAACAGCAATTACAGAAATCACACAGAAAAGCCACAACACAGCACAGCACAGCAGACACACTAATTTTATAGTGGTTCCCCAATCTTTGGGTACATCCACTTTCCCCCTTCGCCTATCTAGCAGTGTACTAGATTCGGCCAAACTTCTCCACTAGCTCAGAACCCAACAAGGTTCCTACCTCAGGCCCAAAGCCTTACACTCAGCCAAAAGGCCTACACTCAGCCACCCAGGCCTACACTCAGCCAATCAAAAGGCCTACACTCAGAGTTCTTCAACTCCTACACTCAGGCACCAAGCCCTACCCTCAGCCTTTATAAAATAGGCTTACAATCACTCAGATCCAATGGATCTTACAAGTTTAAAATAGAAATTACAAATGCTAACTCTACAACTCAGAAAGGATGAGAGGAGTTGAGAGTTTCTTGAAGAGTTCTTGGAAGAACTCAGCTTGATCCAAACTGACTTAGCTTTCTTCAAAGCTTCTTGAGTAGAACTGAATTAGTCTGAATCTTCTGCAGTTGATCCTTGATCTCTGCTTCTTGAAATCCAGATGACTCTGAATTGTTCTTCTCAGCCTTAGTTCCAAAGACTGAATCCTTGGTTGGAGCTCTCTCTCTCCAACTACTTAGATCTGCAGTTGGACTGCCTGATCTTCTTGTGATGATCCTCTATGTATCACTTCTTGATTTAATCTGATCAACCACTTCAATTATTCTCACAACAAGTAATGATTGTGAACAACTTAACCACTTAACAACTTCACTTTTTTTTTCTGTAAACTGTGGGTGCCTATTTATAGGCTTCCTTCATGGTAACCGGCTGATCCGGTTTATAACAGACTTTTGACTTCTCTGACAGTTGCTATAGACTGGCTGGATTGGCAGCTGTCATGTCAACCAGTCACTTCTTGAAATTCTCTAACTGTCAGTTAGTGTCGAGACTTTCTGTTTTTAAGTGTCGACACTTATAGACCAAGTGTCGACACATGTTGTGTAAGTGTCGACACAAGTCTACAAGGTGTCGACACAATTCCTTGTATGTCTCGACACAGTTTCTTCTGCATGTGTCGACACTGAAATTAAGTGTCGACACAAGTACTTGTACTTCATCCTTTAACTGTATTCTTCTAAGTGTCGACACATCTCCTTTGTGTCGACACATCTTCATGTGTTGAAACTGTCAAGTGTCGACACTGCTTCTTGGTGTCGACACAAGTCTTCATTCTTGATTCTTCAGCTGAGTGTCGACACATTCCCTTAGTGTCGACACTTATACTTAGAATATTTTACAAATTTGTCTGTTCTTTGCTAAGTGTTGACTCTTCTGATTGTGTGTCGACACATTGTGCTGAGTGTCGACACATTCTTCAAATACTGAGTCTTTAGCTAAGTGTCGACACATTGTGTTGAGTGTCGACACTTTCTTCCAGTGCTGAGTCTTCTGCATAGTGTCGACACACTGTGTTGAGTGTCGACACTTGTACTTAGAATCTGTAGACTTTTGCTGAGTGTCGACACTCACTTCAAGTGTCGACACTTTCTGGTCTAGATACAGCTCTTCTGGGTGTCGACACTCCTGCTAAGTGTCGACACAAGCTTTCTGCATTCTTCTACACTGAGTGTCGACACAGCTCCAAGTGTCGACACTTTCTGACTGGTGTCGACTCTTCTTCCCAGGTGTCGACACAATGACTCCAAGTGTCGACACTGCATGTCTGGGTGTCGACACAAGCTTTCTCAAGTGTCGACACTTTGCCTCTGGGTGTCGACACATGGACTTAGAAATTTTCAGCTTCAGTCCAGTGTATGTCTAACCTGCACAAGTAACTTAAACAAACATCAAATACATTCTGATGTATATCATTGAGTTAGGTGAGGCTTCTTCAAATCAGGTACATTTAACCAATGTACCCAACAATAATCGAAAAAAATACTTCTAAATATTAGGCGATATGTACAGAGCATTTCCTAGCGCATTTTCTAACACAACCTCATCAACTTCCTTATTATAAGTCCGAAGTAATTTGATTACTTGCACAAAATTCACGCGATTAATAGATTCTTGAGTGTCATCGTGACCTCGGAATGCAATTCCTTGAAATGCACAATATTGCAATGCATCAATTGAAGTTCCAACCCGTAATCGATTCAGTGCGATTTGCTGAGATGTTTGTCTTTCCATCACTTTATTTATATGTTGAGTTTGAGCAATTAAATCCCACAATTTTTGACTGCAAGGTTGTGTGGAGAACAATGATCCTTCGATGTATGAGTCAAAAATGCACAATTCTTTCCATTGACTTTATTCGTGTCCCGAAATCCTTTCTGCCCGACACGGGGTTCCGCCCCTACGGCCAGGCTCTCGGGCAGCCTTCGGCCGCATTTAGGAAATGGATGGGGGCGAAACCCGACCGACTATAACGGGTTTCACACGCACCATCAAGGCGGGTTTCTCCTTCAACATATGCATATGAGTACTCAAAATGACCGTAAAAAAGATACATAAATAATACAATTTTTGTTTTGTAAAACAATATACGTTTTGACATAAAAATATTAATTTTGACTTTAATAAAGTTGATTGATTTAATGTCATCACCTCAAAAATACCACTGATATGCCTAATGAGAACCTTCTTTGAATAGACCGCTGACATGTCTGATGACAACCTACCATAGTAGTTGTAGGAGCTCTACTAAAAACTTTTTGAATTTAAATGGATTTTCATCATTATTTCTAATTTTTTTATAGTGTAATTACTTGAATGGACATTGTATTTTAATTTCTTTGAAATAGATTATAATATATGTCAAGTCATTAAAATATAAAAATGAGAGCATAATTGATATTTTTGAATGTTTCACCAAAGACCATTTTTCCCTTATAATAGTGAAAGATATATATATATATATATATAGTTTACCACAACAGTTCGTAGAAGAACCACTATCTTAGAAGAACTTTAGACAGCGGTTTTTTTAAGAACCGCTGTCTAAAGATATATATATATATATCCAAAAATGCTCTCATAAAATCGATTTTGACGGATTAACTTTGGGTTATTTTGATATTTTGACCGTATTAGTGCTTACTTAAAACATGCTGACACTATTCACCCGCCTCAAATCCCGATACCCCTCTTCATTTACGCAACTAGGTCACCATCTCCTTAAAATTGCGAAGGTCTGTCTCTTCCCTCTCCTGGTCAAAGCTGCCCAACCCAGCCTCGTCTCGCCTTCATCCATTGGCCGAACGATTCACGACCTAGCCTCGCCTCGCCTCGCCTTCATCCATTGGCCGATCGATCCATTCACCCGCCTCACCTCGCCCCACGACCCAGCGTCTCCTCCCGTCGTCATCGCTTGCCCGTCGCCGTCACAAGTCCTACAATCTATCTCTCTTCCTTCCTCTTTTCTCCTCCTGGACAGCGGCAACGGGCAACCACTGCTCACTCAACAAAAGCTCCTCCGCAGACGCTCCTTCGCGACAGTTCCACGACAGCTCCTCTGTTGTAGTACAGTCGGTACGACAACATCTCCGCTCCCCCCACAGTGCTTTAAGATTTTCTTTCAGTTTTTTTTTGTGATTTACAGATATTTGTGATCTATAATAATTAATATACAACCTAATCTCAATTTCTGCTTCTAGACAACTTGAGTCTTAGATGCTTAATGAAAGAGTAGGCTTAATGTGTTCCGACATCAATTGCGCAAGATTTCAAGTTGTATTGTATATGATAAATCCATTCTCTGTAGCCACTAAAAATTTCTCAAAAATGACCTACATCTAAATCTGTTCTGTTTCCCCTATTTCCAAATTTTTGTTCTGTTTTTGGGTATTAATGCAAATACATGTTGATCTAGAGTAATTGTGTTATCCTTTTGCTATTATTTGTGGTAAAAAGTAAATTATACAATTGCACGATTATTGGGGCTATTTCTGAAAGTTTTGCAGTTTGGTAAATTTTATGGAGATACTTTTGAAATTTTGTAGGTTTTTTTCAGCCTGGAACTCTGTTATGCTCTCCGTCGTCAAAACTAAAACACCCATTGTCCGCTCCTGCAACATTACTCCTCTGAGGTATCTATTTCACGCAATCTAAGTTGTCAAGCCCGTGACAGTCATTTACGGATTGCCAATAAAAGCAAAAAAGAAATGCAAAAGAAAATTGTATGTCGACTATTGTGTCCAGTTGCATTATTTTGTTGCTATTAAAGTTGAGAAACGACATAATCAAAATTGCAGAACTCATCTTTTTAGTGTTCCTTCTTTTTCATACTAGCCAAAAAAAATTTGATTGTAGGTATTGGAAAATGATAATGATACATGCAAGAAAGATGAGTGATGCATGTTAAATTTTCTTTGCCAAAAATATTGATTGTAGGTATTGGAAAATGATAATGATGCATGCAAGAAAGATGAGTGATGCATGTTAAATTTTCTTTCAGGTGATCTTCTATATGGTAAATATTCTACCTGGGGCATCTTATCAAAACTTGGATCTTTTTTATAGAACATTAAATGATGTCAATTTTATGTACATGTTTTGTTCATTTATTACTATCATAGGATATTACAAATTAGACTTGGTATTTGAGATTACATTTAATTAGACAGTGCTTTAAGATTTTTCTTTCAGTTTTTTTGTGTTTCCTAATTTTAGTGATTTACAGATTTTTGTGATCTATAAGAATTAATCTGCACTTTAGTCGCATAATTTAGTTGCTGGAGTTTGCTGGAAGAACAAAGAACAATGTGGATGACAATGCACAATATCTATACACAAAATTTGCTTGAGTTTGCTGGAATGCACAATATTAATTACAAAAGTTTGCTGGATGTGCACAATATCTATAACATATTATTATAGAACACCTCTGAAGCACATCAAGATGATTTGATTTTCTATTATCTTCTCAACTCTGTGATGTTTTTTCTTTCTTTTTAGCATGGTTGTGATATTTAGGTTGGTTCTTACTAATAGTATCACTGCATAGTTGGTTGTAAAACCCCTCCCATTTTTGCCTGACATTTTTTCATTTTTTTGTTCTCAGATTTGTGCTTCCGATTTTTTGTGTTTTCAAATCTCATCTGCTTTTATCTATCTGCAGGCTCCGTTCATCCAAAATACTGAACTATCAAGTGCATTTTTTTGTTTTTAAATTTGTGTTTCCGATTTATATACATATATACATATATATGTCAGCTTCTGGGGTTTAAAACTTTTAATATATGTTCAGTTTGTTTAAATATATATATACTATATTATTTATAGATTTAAAAATTGGGGGGGGGGGGGGGGGTGGTGGGGGTGGTGGTAGAGGTAAATACTATGATGCAATTATTCTTATTTATTTTTTTGACCTTTTAATTTAATATATCATCCAAATTACTATGATCATCCAAAATAGTGTTCTTATTTACCATGATATGGTCCTAGCTTCACAAGGACTATAGCCAACACTGTGGCAAACGGCGAGGCGAATATTGGTAACTCGATGTTTTTTTGATCTTTCATCCCCCGCGCTCTACAAATTCGCATTCAAACTGCCACATTCTTTTGTTTTGGAGCACTCTCATGTCTGCGTAATGGTGTTGTAATATTACGATATAAAATTATGATGAAGTGAATATATTTCCATTTTTACTCAATATTGAATTATATTGGCATTTAATTAAAGATTTTATTATGTTATTTTGATTACTTATTCATTTTTCTAGGTATTTGAAGCATGAGCTTGATTAAGAGGAGCTTGATATGGGTGGTGATAATGATTTCAATTTCCTAATGTGGCATATGTCAAGGATTAAAAATACTCATAGTTCACAATAGTTGAGTTTTACATACACCTATATCTATTTCTAATTTAATGCGTTGTATATTACATAATTGCTTCAAAAACTAATTGTTTTTTTTTGGATGTGGTGGTACACTTTCAGGAGATATAGGTTGAATCAACGAACTGTGATCTTAACATTCCAAAGATTACTCCAAACTCATCTCCCAGTATCAATGCAATGCTCTCCCTGCCCTTCCCACTACAAAGGAGGTACAAGATGTCGTTTTTTCTTTACCTGGTGATCTCTCCTGGGCCTATTGGTTTCTGATTATACTGTTTTCTCATGTGTTGAAATATCATTATGTCAACTTCTACCCGGTTTCTTTTTGACTTTCTTCAATGCCTGAAATGAGAATTAAGTTTAAGCAAATGAGACTCAATAGAGGTCTTGGAGGGAAAATACTGTCAAATTTAAACATGATGGAGTATGTACACTTAACGAAGATTACTCTCAACATCCTAATTTGATTTCGTGTATGAGATCTTAATGGGGGTCTTGGAGAAACCCTCTACCTGCCCTCGGTCATTGGTCGGGGAAGCCAACCAATGTCCCCGCCCGCGACGAATGTCGACGTCCCCAACGAATTTCGCCGTCCACGATGAATGTCACCGCCCCCGACGAATGTCGCCGTACCCAAATAATATATCTTCCCCTGACGAATGTCTCCACCCACAACGAATGTCTATACCCTTGACGAATGCCCCCCCCCCCCCCCCCCCCCACGACCAATGTTGTCGTCCCAGACCAATGACGCCGCCCATGACCAATGTCGCCTCAACGACTAATGTTGCTGCCCATGACCACTGCTTCCGGCGACGACTAATGTCGCCATCCATGATCAATGTCACCCCCACAACCAATGTCGCCCCCCACGACCAATATCGTCACCCTCGACCAATATCGCCCCCCACATTACCAATGTCGCCCCACGACAAATGTCGCCCCCCCGACAATTGTTGCCCCACGACTAATGATGCCCCCACGATAAATGTCGCCTCCTCAACAAATATCGCACCCACGACCAATGTTGCCCGCACGGGGTCCCCGTACACGACTGCTTGTATGTATATATATATATACATATATATATATATATATATATATATATATACATATATATATATATATATATACATATATACATATATATACATATATATACATATATATACATATATATACATATATATATACATATATTACATATATATATATATACGAGTGCCCGACACGGGGCTCCGTCCCTATGGCCACACGCCACAGTACCCGGCCGGCGACGGCGGGCTCCACCCGCCCCCTGACGACAGTACCCCCGGTCTGCTCCCCCCCCCGATCGGGCCCTCACTCCGGTCCGACTGATTTTGACTGATTTTAAGTGTTTCCGATTTTAACCCTGCAGTCCTCTTAATACTGCATCAGAATTTTTTACATTTCTTCCTGATAGGACAGAGCGACCAGCGACATCTTCTTGCCGTCGGGCGAGCATCGCGTCTCCTTCCTCTCCGGGCCGCTGTTGCTGGTAATCCCTCCTCGCCTGCGACCATCGTTCTCCGGTGGCAAGGCCTCCGCCGACCTCTTCCCTAGGTTTTGCGACAGCGTTGGCGGCTTCCTTTTCCAAGGCGGCAGTGGAGCCTGGCACTGCAAGTCTCGCGTGTGGCGGCGATTCGTTTTGATTTGATTTGGTATTTCTCTCATCCTTGATCGGAATCTGTAATTCGTTGGACTCGACAATCTGCTAGCTGTTATACACAATTTTTATAGTCTGCTTGCTCCGATCTGGAATAATTTTTTTGAAATAAATTTTCTATTTACCTAGTATGCATTCAACATTCCTGAGATGTGGAAGTGAAACAGAGGTACGGATTTAAATCAACCACAGAATCACAAGAATTCGAATACTAGATTAGCTGCAGCAGATTTGGAATGAATTTTAAATCATGAAGCACTTCAAATTACTACTTCCTAGCTCACGGATTACAATTTGTTTAATTATCCAAGAGCTTTCTTTGAATAGCCGCAGTCTCTGTTTCAGATCTGAAAATTACAGAAAAATTCAGGATGAACGAAATTGCTTAACATTTGCATTATTTTGTCATAACATTTTTGGGATATGCGCCCAAATCAGAACATTCGGCAAGCATTTTTTTGTCTGATACATATTGTTCTTTGACATAACGAAATATTTCTTCAGGTCACTCTCTTAGGTTACTAGATGATTTATATAAGAAAAAGTAGACATGTGCAAACTTGTTTACAGTTGTAGAAATTTCTATTTCTGAGCAGCAGTGCTATTAAATAATCTTGAGACTATCATACATAGTATTGACCATCTGCGACAAAGGAGGAGCAAGGGAATGCCTGGCTTGGGATTAGGATCATTGTTATATATATATATATATATATATATATATATATATATATATATATATATATATATATATATATATATATATAATATAAAACAATATATCTGTGCATGGATGATTTAATTGAGCATTGGCTATTTAATTAAGAAGCATAGACAGTAAGGTATTTGTATCTGTTTCCAGCTTTCGCTTGCTCTGCTTCTGTGAGGATTCAATTCCATAATTTATGTATTATTCTCCAATGCTTTGGCTTGCTTACTCTGCTTAAGGTTTTGGGTTCACGTGTCTTACACTAAAACGTAATTAAAACCCGATATGATCATTAACCTCTGTGTTCTCATTGTACAAATTTATAAATCAAAGGCGCCTACTCTCATTTTCTGCTTTCAGGAATCAATAATTTGATTAATTCATGTTGTGAGTGAACTCTCTCAAAGATAAATTATGAGTGAATCCACTGTTGTGATCGGCAGAGAGTAAATAGCTATACATCACTTGGATAATCTTGGAGGCTGCATACAGTTTTGATTTCAAACTGTATATAACCGATTGCAGTCGATGATTCACTTGGAGGTTGTGATTCACTCTTATATAAATTAAGAGATTCACTGTAACCCTTTCATCATTCTTCACGGCCTCCTTATAAAAATGAAACACTCCCCATGTATTAAATCTCTGCCTCTGCCAATAAGGGTCCTGACGAGAGAGCATGAGTTTGGATTATAGTTTGGAGGATTCATAAGTGAAACTGTTTCACTTATGAATCCATTATTTATAATCAGTGGAATCAAATAGTTTAAACAAGCTTAATGTAAGAATTGATAATCTCAACACTTATATATATATATATATATATATATATATATATATATATATATATACACACACACACATATATATATATATATATATATATATATATATATATATATATATATATATATATATATATATATATATGCATGAATAATTATCAAAACTTCCCCTAAGAAGTAATATAATTATAGGTTGCACCTCTCTTATGTTTGAAATTACAAAAGCATTCCCTGGAGTTTAAAATTCGGCAAGCTTATTTTTCAGCTTTTGATTTAGATTGTTTCTTCAATTTAAAAGGGGTATGATTTCTTTGCTTTCAAATTTAGGTGAATCATGTCATTTAGGTGAACTTTAAAATTATTTTGTTTTGTTCTTAAACTTCAGGAATCATGTCATTTAGGTAAAAGAAAAGGATCGTGTTTTGGAGTTTAGTATAAAAGAATTTACTATCTCTAGATTCGAGGTTTTTTTGTGGATTTTGTATCCTAGTTGATTTATATTAGAACTTAACCATTCCAATTAGTACTAGGTGGAGAGAGTTTGAACTTGTGAAAATATTTTTGTGAAAATTTTTCTTCGATCTCTATAAAGTTATCCTGAATGTGTTATTGATCATAAAAATCTTTGTTATTTATAGAGGTATATAATGATATTTCATCTAATTTAGATTGTATTATTGCATATGCTTCAGGGCCTCAGGCTTGATCAACACTTTGGTCTTCATCCTCCAGTCATCATCGACAATGAACGGAATCGATCTTGTGCTGAGGGACATTGCGAAAACACAACGATCGGATGAGAACCTCGTCCGTCGCTGCCCTGAAATTCCACCAGAATCTATTCCGACCCAAACGCCGTCATTATATTCGTCAGCATTCGACCGCCCAACCAGTGAGCCATGCGTTTGTGGCAAGCAATCCAGCACGTTGAACAAGATTCAGGAGGATTGGATCAAGACACAGCTGAAACTGATCGAGGATGGCATGCGCCCTCCTATCCGAATCGATCCGCCCGTGCCACTATGGAGCAAACGTCCCGACCTGAACGCGTATCTACTGAAATCGATGTTCGTGATCGATCCAGAACGGCAGTACAACGTCAACGTGACAGCGGGTGCATGCCCGTCTTGCAACAAAGTCGGCTTTTTTTTCCGCAAGCAATTCAGTGCCTCGTGAATCATCGATTGCATCGACACCACCGCATTTGCTCTCTGTGCTCCATATGTGTGCAGGAAGTCGCAGAGCTCAGGCGGCTGTGGTTCCACGTTCCATGTCATGGACGAGGCCAAAACCGAGAAGTTGATCCCGACGCCCATCATCCTTAACTATGCCGTACAGCTATTCGAACAGAGCTCGCACGACGTCAGTCTTGTTCAAATGGCATACGACTTGTACACGTCCCGTTCGGGCAGTGCTGATGCCGCTAAGGTGATTTGTTGTGCCTGAACGACTCGATACATGCGTCAAGCCACTCTATATCGTGGTCACGTGTCGTGGTATTTGAAAATGCACGCTAGGGATGTCGCACTCTGGCAATCATCGACGCCTCTGGATATGACAGTGTTTCCCGATTTTCCGTCATTCTTTCAGCATTGCAATGGGTACAATGGTACTCTCGATCCTGTGGAATCGACGCTAACAGGCCTGGTCAACGACTGCATTTCTCGCCAACTCCCGTTCTTCAACCGAATGGAAGGCGCCATCACCGGGACTCATCTCTCGGCCGACCATCATCACAACGTGCCGAGACGCATGAAATTAACGGATGAGTTCAACGGCAGGAAATTCGCGCCGGTTGCTGGATTGCACTCCGTCATGAACGAGCGCCAACAAATCCTCTCCCATCAATTCACAAGCACGACGGGCAATGCCGAACGTCGATCTGTTAGCCGGGGTTTGCTGAGACGGTACAACGCTTATGGTATTGATACTTCGATGCTTATCATGTACCTGGACAAGTGTTGCGATGATCGAGAATGGCTGGAGGAGTTCGAGAACATCATTGTTCTTCTCGACAATCACCACCTGATCACAAGGTACCGGGACAATTCGAATAGCACGGATCGTGCTTGGCATGAACAATTCATGTCTGCCGTGGCCGAAATCATTGTTGGCACTGGACAAGCTCCGATGCGGGAATGCTCCATCATTGAGGCTGAATTGGATGCACTGTTGGATCGCATTAAAAAGTGGGAAATCGAGAATGATGTGCCCCCGTCTAAGCGCATCGTGACGAGCAAACTTCTCGCTTGCCACGAGACACAGAAAAAACACATCAGAAAATGCCTAACGCCGCCCGAATCCGTGTTGACTACCGTCGTGGATCACTTCTTTCGTTCGAGTCTGCGTCGTGGATCGGGGAAGAATGAAAACTTGTGGCGTCATGGACGAGCTATTTGCCCGGAGACCATATCCCTGGAAGGAGGGAACTTGCTGCTCCATGCTGTTGTCGCTCAAATCAACTTTCGAGGGGAACTCCAATTTGATCCTCGCTGGGCATATTTGCCAATCTCTGGGATGCATATCATTCTCACTCAATATCTCGCACTGTTTTCGACTGATGGCATCACTCCCTCGCATACGTCTCTGTCGACGATGTTTCACTTATTGCCTCTCTCGATTGATGATTGTGACGACGAATTCGGATTGACGACAGCATGTGGACAATCGCTTCCTCAACTACCTGAAATTCCTGCAGGGCAATTGGAATCTCTTGGAGTGGTCGCCGATAATGCAATTTGGTCGAGTCACACATTCGATGCGATTGTGCACGATTCCTTTGATGTTGCCGCTGTTGTTGTCAAGAGGGCTCACGATGATCATCGCATCGTCGAAGAAGATGATGCTGCACTGCCGGACGATGGTGATCTGAACCTTGTCGACGACGCTGATCCTTTTATTGGCTCCGAATCTGGCGTCAAATTCAGCAACACGCCCCATTCTATTCAGTCCAATCGCAAGCGCCGCAAGCCAGGACCAACATCGCATGAGTGCAGCTCTTTATCGAGTCACCATAAAAAAACATCGCAGCCTCAACGCATCGGGAAATGAACGTCAGTCGGCATTACAAGGGCTTAATCTATGGGAAGCTGTCATGAGCACTTCACCAATGATCAACCTCTTGGAGCGTCGCTTGCTCCGAACGATTGCTATCAAATTTCTTCTGCCCGATGAAGTCCAGGATCTGAAAGATTTCCCTATTGAATCTATGCATCTTCCGCAATTGCACCGAATCTGGTATGCTCTAGTCTCGACTCTGTGTACCACCAATTTCGCTTTCAAACGGTTCATTCGGCCGAAATTAGAACAGGTCCTAAAGCAGCACTTGGAGGATATGGTTGCCTAGGCCCGATTCAGATTGCCCATTCAACGAGCAGCGCCCAAACGCAACATCATTACTGCCCTGAGTCAAGCCGCATCAGTGATTGCTCCATTGCGATCATCCCTTGTTGCCAGTTTCAACATTGTGCAGTTGGAAGAGACTGTGACAACAACTACAACTCGAATCGTCACATTGGCAACCAGCGCCAATCAAAGTTCAAGTCAACCTCATGCATCGGATCTGCAATCTATGCCCCAACAACTCATTGAAGGGTCATCAGTCAATATCATTGATCGACTGGTTCAACAAGAGATTGATGCCGGGCATGGCGGCAACATTCATTGGACCAAAGTGGTCGCCCCCGCGTATGCCCGCATTGCTTCCCGTCGTGGTGATCTGCTCGAGATGACCCACAAGGAGATCCAGAATCGTTGGGAGTATCTTGCACGCCTCAAGAAGCGTGTTCCATCAACCACATCAGAACGACCAAGTTGTCATTCTCGTTTGCAATTGCATTCCGAGGCTGCCCAACAGCACGATGATCCAGGCTTCCTAAATATTTCGTCATCGCCATCGGCCGAACCATCAGTTCCAGCTGCATCTCCGACCACCCGGAATTCAAATCAACCGACCTCTTCTACAATCATTACGACGACGGTGGAACCTGTTGTGGCCAACACGTCTGTTGTCAGTGAGATTGGTTTGCGTCCGCCATTCATGCTCGATCATCAGTTACCTACTTTGGATCAGATATTGGCGGCCATCGTTCCTTCCCCATCTGCAGGGGAGCCATTTTCCCAAGCGGAGAAGGAGCTGCTCAATTACTTGCTGACCAGCCCAGTAGAGCGCTCCCATGTGAAATCAGCGACTGGTGATCAAACGTCTTGGAAGAGTCTAGCCAGGCGTTTCTTGTACTGGGCGCGAGTCGCGCGGGTATTGGGGATGAACCAGTTTCGAGCCCGATCTGATGGGCAGCTCAAGCAAAAGGTCAAGGACGGTAACAAGAAAAAGAGCTGATAGCAGGTAGACTATACTTGGCTTTTGGTTTCATTTCCATCTTAAGAATTTTCCTTCTCAATTATTTGAATTTTCCTTCTTTTAATCTCACTAGGCTTGTTGAGGTGGCTATGCTTGCTTGCGCTTTTTGCTCGCCTACCTGGTCCTCTCAACTGCACGTTCTTGGCTGTTCCGCCTCTTATTCTCTCAGGGGTCAAATGGTTTGTGTACATTTAGCTTTTTGAACCTCTTGTGTTTAGGTTGTGTGTATGTGTCGGTGTCGACACCAGCCTGGCTGGTGTCGACACTGCCTGGCTGGCGTGTCCGAAACCTGCCTGGCTGGTGTCGACACCA
>CM077161.1:149846530-149916625 GCA_039583875.1 Platanthera guangdongensis | reverse complement strand
ACCGTTGTGTCCCGCACATCCCTGTTCGACACACTGGAACCCCGGTCAGACACCGTGTGTCGACACATGTTGTGTCGACATACTGGAACCATTTATTCGACCCAGTGTGTCGATACCCAGATGTTGAGGTGTCGACACTTCTGGTGTCGTCACCCTGATTGAAAAGAACTAGTGCCTAAACACCTAGAGGGGGGTGAAATAGGTGCACTTAATCTTTTTAACTTTTTAAGACAGAAACACTGAATTTTAGACCTGTTTATACAATCCTCTACAGCAGTTCAGCACATATAACACAGCAATCACAGAATAAATCACACACAGTGTACACACAGCTTTTTATAGTGGTTCCCCAGGTTTGGATACATCCACTTTCCCCCTTCGCCTATCTAGTAGTTACTAGATTCGGCCCTAACTTCTCCACTACTTCTCAGATCCACAGATCTTAACAGCTCAAAACCCCAAATAGGTTCCTACAACTCAGAGTGATCCCACTCACACTACAACTCAGGCACAAGCCCTACCACTCAGTCTTCACCAGACCTACACTCAGCCTTCAACAAGGCCTACACTCAGCCTTCAATAAGGCCCTACACTCAGAGAAATGTATCTCCTACACTCAGGCACACAAGCCCTACCACTCAGCCTTTATAAATATAGGCTTACAACTCAGATCCCTTAGGATCCTACAAAAAATAAAGAGTACAAGAAATTAATAACCCAACTCTGATTGAGAAAGGTTGAGTTGACTTTGACTGGCTTCTTGATGAGTTCTTAAAAGAACTTTGGCAGAGATCAACCTCCCTTGGCTTTCTTCAAAGCTTCTTGAATTAGAATACAGTAGGGTTGTATCTCTATGCAGATGATCTTCAATTAACTGCTGACTTGAGAATCAGATCTCAATCTGAAACTTTCTTATCAGCCATGGTTCAATAGCTGTCTTCTAGAAGAAGCTTTTCTCTCTCCAACTTCTTAGATCTTCACTTTAAGGTCCTTCTTCTTGTTGTGTTGTTTTTTCACTTCAATGATTGCTTCATCGATCCCCCTTCTGTTTGAAGGAATAAGCCTTTATATAAGCTTTCTTCATGGTGAACCGGCTGATCCGGTTTACTAACAAACTCTGACAGCTCTGACAGTAGCAGTTGACCAGTTTGAAATGGCAGCTGTCAAGTCATCCAGTCACTTCTTGAAAATCCTGTCAATGTCTGAAAGTGTCGAGACAGATAGTCTTTATGTGTCGACACAAATAGACCAAGTGTCGTCATAAGTAGACTAAGTGTCGACACTAGCCTTCATGGTGTCGACACAACTCCTTGTGTTTGTAGAAATTACTTCTCGACACTGCTTCTTCAGAATGTGTCGACACTGATCCTGTGTGTCGACACAAGTCCTTCTTCTTCATACTTATTTGATTTTTGCTAAGTGTCGACAAACAACTCCTTTGTGTCGACACATCTTCTTTATGTTGAAACTTGCTAAGTGTCGACACATCTTCCTTGTGTCGACACATGCCTTCTGTGTTGAAACTTTTGCTGAGTGTCGACACATCTCCTTTGTGTCGACACATTCTTCATGTGTTGATACTTTGCTGAGTGTCGACACATCTCCTTTGTGTCGACACTTGTACTTAAACTTTTGTTTGAAGTTTTCTGAGTGTCGACACAGCTCCTAGTGTCGACACTTTGTACTTGAACTTTGTTGACGTTTGCTGGTGTCGACACAGCCTCCTAGTGTCGACACTTTTGATGTCGAAAAAGTTCCTTGGTTGTCGACACTGCTTCTAAGTGTCGACACTGATTCTTTAGATAATTCTTCACTGTGTTCGACCCTGCCTGTAATGTCGACCCTTTCTTCTGGTGTCGACTCTGCCTTCCTAGTGTCGACACAATTACTCCAAGTGTCGACACTGCTTCTCTAGGGTATCGACACAAGCCTCCTTAAGTGTCGACACTTTTCTTATGGGTCGTCGACACATGGACTTAGAAACTTTTCTGCAAACCTGCAGTTACTTAACCTGCACAAAGAAACTCAAACACATCAAATACACCTTGATGTATATCATTGAGTAGGGTGAGGCTTCTTCAAATCAGGTACATATATTCCAATGTACCCAACAATCTCCCCTATTTGGAGAAGTCAATAACCCTTAGTTAATGATATACACCATACATAACAAATTCTCAGTATGATGTACAACAATATTATGTGACAGGGAAAAATACTTAAACATGCATGAACAGAAACAGTAATAAATAATTATCTTAGAACATTAATGTAATAGATTTGAACCATGACCAAATGTTCTTACAAATTCCAACATTTATTATTAATCAAAGTTTACATAGAGTTTTAATGCAAAAGATTACAATTTGTAAACTTAAGAAAATGCTATCCTAAGGCTGCTCTGGTTCCTTGATTACAATCCCTTTCCAGATTTGAATCTTTGCTTGAACTGAGCTTCATTGTCATCAGCAGCAGCAGCTTCTTCCCTTTGAGATCTTTCTTTTTCAGCTCTTCAGCCTTTATCTTTTGCCTTTCAAAATAGTGATAAAGCTTGGGAAAATACTTGCTAGGGGCCCTGTGCATTAGGAGGTAGCTTTCCCAGTTTAGCCTTTCTTCTATATTGTACAATGGCCTCTTGCCTATTCTCATGTTTTCCGCCACTCCAGGTTAGAATACCACTTGCCTCTATCCAGACATTGTCCTTAGCAGCCTTCCATGCAGTCAAGATGATATTCCTGGAAGTGGGGCTCCATTATTCAAAATCAGCCTTAATTCAGCTTGCTTTCTGAATCGTTTCTTAGACAATTGAGCCTCTTGTTCCTTTAATAAGGCCTCTTGCTCTTTGAGTATTCCCTCTGGCACAGGCTGGACAACTTTCTCTATGATGACATTCTGATTTCCCTCAGGAGGACTATATATAGATTGTATTTCTTGATGTATCATGTCAAAGTCTGGTGGAGGGTATATCACTTGAGCCACTTCAGCTTGCTCTCCTACAAGGTATGCAGGATTGATTCCAGACTCTGCAACATTGTCAACATCACATAAGGGTGGATATCCAAGCGTGGCTCTGATGGAATTTGAAATCCATTTGGCATGATCAGAGCCTGCCTTGACTAATACCCTCTCCCCCTTTAATGACTTCTCTCTCTATATGATCCCTCAGATCATCTTTCTGAAATCTTATCTGGCATTCAGATAGTTAACTCCATCTTTATAAAAGGGTTTCAACCTTTGGAGCTTTTCAGTGATAGCCTTTTGAGAGTCTTCAATGGCAGTTTTAACAGCAGTTAGGCCCTCTTGCAATTGCTTGTCAAATTCTTCTTTGGCACTTGCACTTACTATAGTCTGAGCAATAGCTATATTTTCCATTTCAGTTATAATGCCATTATGTGAAGCTGTCAAATTATAATTCATTCTTATCTGGTTTTCCAGGACATATCCTTGTTTGACTTCTATGTCATCAAGTTTTGTCTTTATCTTCTCTTGATGAGTGGCCAGATAGACTACTGCATTTCCTCCTTTATAGAAGCATTCAGTCATTTCCTTCTTGTTAAGATTCACTTCAAATCTGATAGATTTGATGTCTTGTGCAAGATCAAACTGAAGTGACTTATGGCCTTCATCCATATAGGTTTGTAAAGCCTTCCTTTGCGCATCCAGCTTAATCTGTAAAGCCACCATCAGTGAACTATAGTCAGTAGATGGGGCAGGCTGTGGAGTAATGGTCTGTAGGGCTTTCTTATAGTTCTGGCTCCTTTTTTTGAAGACCTGGAACTTCCTCTTCTTGGCTCTAACAACCTCTTCATCCTCTGAAGCAGATGTGCTGACTATGTCTACTCTTTCCTTAGGACTAGGAGGTAACTCCTTCTCAGTCCTTTGTGGTTCTTCAGCATCCTTTGGCTTCTCTGTCTCTTGTGTAGCAGTTTCCTCTATATTCTCCATATGCTCCCCCTCAATATGGACCTTCTCCCCCTCAACAGCAGCTATTTCTTTCTCAAGATCTGTCTGTACAAGATCAGGGAATAACTCCTCTAAGGTAAATTCCTGTTGAGAATGGGATGGAGAATCTCTTATCTCATCAACCACTTTATCAGCAACAGATGTGTCCTCCATGACAATATCTTGGGGTTGAGGTTGTATCTGTGTTTGCTGATGAACATCATGTAATGAATCAGTCAAAACTTCTTCCTCAATAGTGAAATCTAATTGATTAATTTCTGTGATTACCTCTAGGATGGTTTGAGTAGCCCTTTCACTCTCTAGTGGAGTTGTCTCTTCCACAAGTAGAGGCTCCCCCTGGAGTGGATCCAGGTGAATTGGGTTTGCTGAGGGTAGCTCCCCCTGCCTCTGAGCATCTTCTTGTCTTGCTGGAGACTGTCCAGCATTTCTTCCCTGTTCATCATCAGAACTAAAGACCACTTGCTCTTCAGAGCTGCTAGAGGATTCTTGAGCCACAATGGCTGTCTGCTTCTTCTTCTGCTGGGGTGTTGCCTTTTCTGGAGTGGGCAGTTCCTTTGTTAGCACCCTATCCCACCTAGAGAAAATTCTCAAATCCATTCTCCTCATGTGGTTTATTTTGGAACCTGCAGCTTGGTTCATCACATCTCGAATACTTCCAACAAGGTATAGACTCGGAATTCTACCCAGATTGGGTTTCTTCATACTTTCTTTTATCTTATCAAACATAAATGCAGACCAATCAGTATCAAGTTTGAAGATAATCATTATCATCAAATTGAACATCTGAGCTGAAATTCTGTCATATCCTCCAGGCTTGCTCAGGATGACCTTGCCAACTATCTCAGATAAGAATTTCCCTTGTATGTTCATCCCTTTTCTGTTGAAAACAGATCCAATTTTCAAGTTTGAATCCAGTCCACACCATCTCAATGCCTCTCTAGTCTTAGAAGCAGATACATCTTCTTCCTCTTTTGTTCTTGGTAGATGAAGTACCTTCCTTATACTTTTTTGTGTGATCTTAACTTTGGTTCCATGAACTTTGGACTTAATCTTCAGTCCAGAGTCGTCAAGTGAAGCTGCACTCAAAACTTCTAGGACCTCCTTCTTCCAGATCTTGATTGGTTCTGAAACAAGGTATTCTAATCCAGTCTCGGCAAATAGGGTTACCACACCTTTGATTTCAGGTTCCGCGTCATCAAAGGCATGCCGCACGAGCTCATATCCTTCGTTAATGTTCTCTTCTAGCTTGGGCGCCATTAGGGTTTGAAGAAATTTTGAATTTAGAGAAGAGAGATGTCGACACACAAGTTTGGTCTCGAAAATTTGGTGAGCGTGTCGACAAACAATGGCGAAAACCTATTTATACCTTTCTAGAATCGAAGGTGAAAAGGCGCGTCAAAATACTTAAATTGTGTCGACACTGTTGAAAAGTGTCGACACTTACTTATAATGTCTCGACAACTATGTGTCGACATAAGTATTGTCGACAGAATATATATGTCGACACTTGTATATGTGTCGACACCACTTAGCTCGACACTTAGTCGAGACTCTAGTAGACTAATTCTGTGTAAAGCCTAAGTGTCGACACCACCTTGGATGTGTCGACACCTACACTGCATGTGTCGACACAAATTCTATGAAGTGTCGACACAGACTTCCTAGATGTGTCGACACCATTTCTCTGAAATGTCGACACCACTTCTATGTGTCGACACAGACAACTCTGTGTGTCGACACCATTTTACTTAGCCAATTTTTGTAAACTATTCTAAGTTTATCATCCCTAATTCAATTTTAAATTTATTGAATTTGGTTTCATCTAAGGGCTTAGTATACATATCAGCTAGCTGATTATCTATATTAATATACTCTAATGAAATATCTCCTTTTTCCACATGTTCTCTTAGAAAATGGTATTTTATTTCTATGTGCTTAGTCCTACTATGGGAGACAGGATTATTTGCAATAGAAATAACACTAGTAGAATCACAAAATAAAGGTGTTCTACTTACTTGAATACCATAATCTTCTAGCTGGTGTTGTATCCATAGTAGTTGTGCACAGCAGCTTCCTGCAGCAACATACTCTGACTCAGGTGTGGAGATAGCCACACTGGTTTGCTCCTTGCTACTCCAAGACACCAGCCTTCCACCTAGAAATTGATAGGTACCTGTTGTACTCTTTCTATCTTCCTTGCAGCTTGCAAAATCTGCATCTGAATAACCTGTCAGTTCAAAATCTTCATTCCTAGGGTACCAAAGGCCTAGATAAGGAGTGCCCTTAAGATATCTCAAAATTCTTTTGACTGCTGTCAAATGAGATTCTTTAGGGCAAGCTTGGTACCTAGCACAGACACATGTAGCATACATGATATCTGGTCTACTTGCAGTCAAATATAGTAGGGAGCCAACTATCCCTTTATACAAAGTTTAATCTACAGGTTTCCCTGCATCATCTTTGCATAAAGACATTGGTGACCCCATATGAGTTTTCATGGTAGTGGATGATTCCATACCATACTTCCTTATTAATTCTAGGGTGAACTTAGACTGGCATATGGATAAACCATCCTCAATCTGTCTAACTTGGAGACCTAAGAAGAACTTAAGTTCCCCCATACTGCTCATTTCAAATTGTCCTTGCATTAGTTTTGCAAACTTTCTGCAAAGACTACTTTCTGTAGACCCAAATATTATGTCATCTACATATATTTGGACTAAGATAATCTTGCCTCTAGATTCCCTAAGGAATAGAGTCTTGTCTATTTTCTCCCTTGTGAAGTTATTCTCAATGAGGAAACTAGACAGGGTTTCATACCAAGCCCTAGGGGCTTGTTTTAACCCATACAAAGCCTTCCTAAGTCTATAAACATAATTAGGTTTAGTAGAATCAACAAAACCTGATGGCTATTCTACATAGACTTCTTCCTTCAGATTTCCATTCAGAAAAGCTGACTTAACATCCATTTGATAGACCTTAAATCCTTGGAATGTTGCATAGGCAAGGAACATCCTTATTGCATCCAGTCTTGCTACTAGAGCAAAGGTTTGATCAAAATCAATACTTTCTTCCTGTCTATATCCTTTTGCAACTAGTCTAACTTTATTCTTTATAATTACTCCATTTTTATCCAATTTGTTCCTAAAGATCCACTTAGTTCCTATAATGTTGTGGTCTTTTGGTTTAGGAACTAGCTCCCAGACTTTGCATCTTTTGAACTATTTCAGCTCCTCTTGCATAGCCTCAATCCAATGAGGGTCTAGAATTGCTTCTTCAAATTTCTTTGGCTCTACTTGGGATAGAAAGCTGGAGTAGAGAACTGAACTTAGATTCATGCTCCTAGTTTGTACCCCTTGTCAGAGATCTCCAATAATTTGATTGGCTGCATTTTTTAAATGCCTATTTGCTGGAGGCAGCCTGTCTTCTGGTTGTACACCTTCATCTTTTTCATTCAGCTGCTCCTCTTAGTCTTCTTCAGCAACAGGAGTATCTTGTACTCCCCCTAGACAGCAGCCACTATCATCCACTTGCTGACTTGCAGTAGAACCTTCTTTAATAGTAAGCTTGTCCATCTTCTCAGTCACACCTGTGGAGCTGCAAACACTTCTAGGTAATTCATTGTTAATGAGTCTAGCTTCATCAAATACTACATGAACAGACTCTTCTACAACTTGAGTAGTCAAGTTGTAGACCCTATAAGCCTTACTGTTGTTGATGTACCCAACGAAGATCCCTTCTTGGGATTTTGCAGCAAACTTGGTTAAATAAGACTTACCATTGTTAAGTATATAGCATTTACAAACAAAGATCCTGAAATAGGATAGATTTGGTTTTCTGCCCTTCACAATCTCATAGGGGGTCTTCTTGTGGCTCTTGGTGATAGTAGCCCTATTGATAACATGACATGCAGTATTAACTGCCTCAGCCCAGAAATATTCTGGGAGAGATGTGTCACTCAATAGGGTCCTACCAGCCTCTATCAGGGTTCTATTTTTCCTTTCAGCAATACTATTTTGCTGAGGTGTTCTTGGTGAGGAAAATTCCTGAAATATCTCAAACTCTTCACATAGCTTTGTCATACTATCATACTGGAATTCAGTACCATGGTCACTTCTTATTTTGACCACTGTACTGTCTAACTCATTCTGAATTTGTTTGACAAAACTATAAAAGATACTAGGAGTTTCAGATTTTTGCCTTAGGAAGAATACCCAGGAAAACCTTGAATAATCATCTACAACCACAAATGTGTAGACCTTCCTACCTAGGCTGTGAACTGGCATAGGACCAAAAAGATCCATATGCAAGAGGTATAGACACCTCACAACATCTTTGTTCTCAATGCTATTAAAGGTGGATCTGGTCTGCTTGCCTTTCTGACAAGCTGAGCATATCTCAACCTTTATGCACTTAACTTGAGGACCATTTCTCACAAACTCTTTGCTAAAGAGTTGGCCAATTGTCTTATAGTTAAGATGAGCCAGCCTCTTGTGCCATTTAACACAATGTGAGACTTTCTCATCAGCTACAAGACAAACTGGAGAAACAATGTTCTCACTCATAATGTCTAGACAATAGACATTTCTCTTCCTATATCCTGTCAGAATGATCTTTTGATCACTTGACCTACTGATATGACAACCATCCTTGACAAATGAGATGTCATATCCTAAATCACTCAGCTGACTTATGCTAAGGAGGTTATGTTTCAAACCCTTTACATAAGCCACTTGAGTAATTGTAATTAGGTTGCTAGAAATGTTACCAAAGCCTTTGATGATTCATTTTTCAGAACCACCAAAGGTAACTTTAGGACCATCCTTGATTGGTGTATAGTCCTTCAGCAATCCCCTAGTTCCAGTCATGTGCCTGGAACATCCACTATCCAAGTACCATATTGGGGCATGGCAACTTGGACTCACCTGCAAAACAGATTACTTAACCTTAGAACCCAAATAATTCTTGGGTCCTTGGTGCAAGTTAGTCTGACTCTTAACAAAACTACCTGTAGCTTTTCTAGCAGGCAGTTTGCTACTCACCTTGGCACTTGAATTATGCCAACAGTCTATGGCAAAGTGGCCTACCTTGCCACAACACCAGCACTCAAATCTGTTGTACCTTTGTTTAGGTACAACCCTGGCTGTTTTATCCACAGCAGGCTTCTTGTTGAGTACTGGGGCTTTGCCCTTAGACTTGGACTTTACTGTCCAGGCAGGTTTTGTAAACCCTAATCCGGTTTTACCCTTATGAGGTACAAACTCATCTATCAAAGGTAGAACAGATTTTGGTTTAGAAAAACTTGCTACAATATCTCTTTCCTTCTGAAGACTAATCTCCAGATTTCTAATTTGATCATTTTTAAATGTAATAGTCCCCATCTGAATAACTGTAATATTCTTCAGTCTGGCTATTTCATTTAATTTCTGATCTAATAACTTGTCAAAATCTGTTGCAGCCACTTTAAGACTAGCAATCTCCTTAGCCTGAGTCTTGGCCAAGAGTTTGCTTTTCTTCAAAGCCTGCAACAATACTCTATATTCATCAATTAACTAATGAATGTCTCCTTCAGATTCAGATCCACTCACATCACTTGATGCTGATGTATCTGATTCTGATCCAGCACTAGAAATTGAACTTGAAGAACAATTTTATACCTGACTAGGTCCAGGCTGATCCTGGATTTTGTCTCCTTCTGATAAGGCCATCAGTCCCTTGCACTGAATGTCCTCATGCTCATAAATTGAGTTCATTAGCTGCATGAACTCATTTTCTTCTTCTTCAGCAAACAAGCCAATATAGGCTTCAGCTTCTGAATCTGTTTCTGAAGATGACATATCAGTCAGACTTTTATCCTTCTTGGCAATAAAGGACCTTTCCTTTTTGCCCTTAAACTGTGTCTTCTTCTTGTCAGTGGACTCTTTCCTCTTTTCTAGACAATCAGCTATTACATGTCCTTGTCTATTGCAACAATAGCATACTATCTTTGAGGATGTAGTGTTACTAGACTTGGATTTTCTTCTGTCATTCCTTGAAGACTTCCTTTTCTGGTAGTAGTCATCTTTTGGCTGTGAAGTGGATGGCTTGGACCTCCACTGCTTCTTCTTTAGAAACTTCTGAAAATGCCTAGTAAATGCAGCAAAGTCTTCATCACTTTCACTGCTTTCTGACTTCTTGCTATCTGAAGTATCTGTCTCAGCCTCAGCAACTTTTTGAGGTGGAGATGGAGACTTGCTTTTATATTTCCTAGTGATTTCAGTCTTGAAGGCCACAGCTCTTTCTTTGTGCTCCACGCTAGTAGTCTTTTCTTCCTCCTTTCTAACCATTAACTGCATCTCATAAGATAACAGTTTTCCAAACAAAGTTGGAGGAGGTATGTCAGCTAATTTGGCCATTTCCCTTATGGCCCAGATCTTAGTGTCCCAGTCCTTTGTCAGGGATCTCAAGAACTTATCATTCAATTCATAATTGTTGAACTCTCTTCCATAGGACATCAATTCATTGACTATCCTATAGAATTTCTTGTAGTATTCAGTTATGCTATCAGACCTGCCTTGTGTGAAGCTTTCATACTCTTGGTTTAACAAATACTTCCTGTCTTGTCTAACTTCTTCAGATCCCTCCATGTAAACTATCAGTGTGTCCCACATTTCTTTTGATGTTTTACAATGGTTTAGGTTCTGAAATGTGGCATCATCAATTGCACTTACAATAATATTCTGGGCCCTCTTGTCCATAGTGGCCAGAATTATTTCATCCTTGGTCATTTCTGAATAGTCTTTGGGAGTTCTCTGATTTGTATCTAAAACAGATACTTTCATTGGCACATATGGCCCTTCTTTAACTATAATGTACATTCTTGGGTCAGAGTCTTCCATAAAAAGTCTAACCCTTTCTTTCCAAATGCCAAAGATCTCCTTTCTGCAGATTGGCAATTTTATGGATCCTAGCTCTTTGTGATTCTCAGTTGAACCTATTTTCTTGATTCTTAATTATACTGATTCTGCCTACAGGACCTTTACTCAGACTGTTATGTCCTTTTTGAGTAACCTGGCTCTGATACCACTTGAAAGAACTAGTGCCTAAACACCTAGAGGGGGGGTGAATAGGTGCACTTAATCTTTTTAACTTTTAAGGCAGAAACACTGAATTATTAGACCTGTTTATGCAATCCTCTACAGCAATTCAGCACATATAACACAGCAATCACAGAATAAAGCACACACAGTGTACATATAGCTTTTATAGTGGTTCCCCAAGGTCTGGGTACATCCACTTTCCCCCTTCGTCTATCTAGTAGTGTACTAGATTCGACCTAACTTCTCCACTACTTCTCAGATCCACAGATCTTACAGTTCAGAACCCCAAATAGGTTCCTACAACTCAGAGTGATCCCACTCCTACATCTCAGGCACAAATCCCTACCACTCAGTCTTCACCAAGACCTACACTCAGCCTTCAACAAGGCCTACACTCAGCCTTCAACAAGGCCTACACTCATAGAAATGTATCTCTTACACTCAGACACACAAGCCCTACCACTCAGCCTTTATAAATACCACTCAGATCCCTTAGGATCCTACAAAAAATAAAGAGTACAAGAATTAATAACCACAACTCTGATTGAGAAAGTTGAGTTGATTGGCTTCTTGATGAGTTCTTGAAAGAACTTTGCAGAGAACAACCTCCCTTGGCTTTCTTCAAAGCTTCTTGAATTAGAACACAGTAGGGTTGTATCTCTATGCAGATGATCTTCAATCAACTACTGACTTGAGAATCAGATCTCAATCTGAAACTTTCTTATCAGCCTGGTTCAATATCTGTCTTCTAGAAGGAGCTTTCTCTCTCCAAATTCTTAGATCTTCACTTGAAGGTCTTCTTCTTGTTGTGTTGTTTTTCACTTCAATGATTGCTTCATCGATCCCCTTCTGTTGAAGGAATAAGCCTTTATATAAGCTTTCTTCATGGTGACCGGCTGATCCGGTTTCTAACAAACTTCTGACAGCTCTAATAGTAGCAGTTGACCGGTTGAAATGGCATCTGTCAAGTCATCCAGTCACTTCTTGAAAACTCTGTCACTGTCTGAAAGTGTCGAGACAGATAGTCTTTATGTGTCGACACAAATAGACCAAGTGTCGACACAAGTAGACTAAGTGTCGACACTAGCCTTCATGGTGTCGACACAACTCCTTGTGTTGTAGAAATTGCTTCTCGACACTGCTTCTTCAGAATGTGTCGACACTGATCCTGTGTGTCGACACAAGTCCTTCTTCTTCAATACTTAGTTGATTTCTGCTAAGTGTCGACACAACTCCTTTGTGTCGACACATATTCTTGTGTTGAAACTTGCTAAGTGTCGACACATCTTACTTGTGTCGACACATGCCTTCTGCGTTGAAACTTTTGCTGAGTGTCGACACATCTCCTTTGTGTCGACACATTCTTCATGTGTTGAGACTTTGCTGAGTGTCGACACATCTCCTTTGTGTCGACACTTGTACTTAAACTTTGTTGAAGTTTGTTGAGTGTCGACACAGCTCCTAGTGTCGACACTTGTACTTGAAATTTGTTGACGTTTTCTGAGTGTCGACACAGCCTCCTAGTGTCGACACTTTTGATGTCTACAAAGTTCTTCTGGGTGTCGACACTGCTTCTAAGTGTCGACACTGATTCTTTAGACAATTCTTCACTGTGTGTCGACACTGTCTGTATGTGTCGACACTTTGCTTCTGGTGTCGACTCTGCCTTCCTAGTGTCGACACAATTACTAAAAGTGTCGACACTGCTTCTCTGGGTGTCGACACAAGCCTCCTTAAGTGTCGACACTTTTCTTCTGGGTGTCGACACATGGACTTAGAAACTTTTCCTGCAAACCTGCAGTTACTTAACCTGCACAAAGAAACTCAAAGCACATCAAATACACCTTGATGTATATCATTGAGTAGGGTGAGGCTTCTTCAAATCAGGTACATATATTCCAATGTACCCAACAAGGATGCAAGACACGGGCCTACCCGTGTGTGTGTGTGTGTGTGAGATGAGTTTAACTCGACAGAACGTGTCGAGATCGATGAAATGTATGACACGGGTAGAGACACGGGCGTGTCCCTACCCGTGTGTCGTTGTGTCGAGTTAAGTTCGTCGAGATGTATCCAGAGGAGGACAGGGCCAGGGAACACGGCCGTGTCATGTGGACACGGGTTGGGACACGGGCTGGGATACAGGCGTGTCCATACCCTTGTCGAATAATGAACTGACACTGAAATCGTCTGTAATGCTTCGCGCTAGCAGGACACGGGCAAGGACACGGGCGTGTCCCTACCTGTGTCACTTTTCATATAAAAGGGGAAATGAAAACCCTAGACATTTTCACACTCACTTCATCCCCTATTTTCTGAGAGAAACTCTTGTGAGAGAAGGAAGTTGTTGGATCTAGTTCTAGAGGAGAAGATCCGCCGTCGCCGTGAAGGAGAAGATCCTACCGAGAAGAGTTACACGATCCATGGCCGGAAATAGTGAAAACGCTGGAAATGAGGTGAGCTTCCTACCCTCTCCCTTGGTGCTAGATCTTTAGTTATTTTCTTAGGAGAGATATCGACTCAAGGGAGTCTTGATGGAGAGAAGGAGTTTTATAGGGATGGCCATGCTAGGACATCTGTTCTAGGTTTTAGATCTCTTGAACCTCCCCTTTCTTCTATGTGATGATGGGTGGATGGTTTCGTGAAGAATCATGGCCCCTTTGAGGGTGAATAAGGGAGGAGGAATTTCTGGAGTGATTATGGAAGATCGACTTGAAGAGGAAGATGAA
The DNA here is from genome assembly GCA_039583875.1 of Platanthera guangdongensis. Classification (NCBI taxonomy): domain Eukaryota; kingdom Viridiplantae; phylum Streptophyta; class Magnoliopsida; order Asparagales; family Orchidaceae; genus Platanthera; species Platanthera guangdongensis. Next base: position 149,902,854 of record CM077161.1, on the reverse strand, counting down.
CCGATGCTGTGCATTCCTCCTTAAGATACGTGCAGAATCTATATTCTGCGCGCAATGATCTACTTGGCCATTTTCATATAGGCTGTGTCCAGATATGGGCTTTCGACAAAACACAAAAATTGAATCCCTTGCAAATACCTTTCCAATGAGTGGTTGCATGTCTTCATGCGAAGTCTGTAGCCACGGGAAAGTCTGAACGAACATGACGTCCGATAATTCCTGCATGCAGAAATGTTGTTCTGTGCGCAGCGGACTTTGAAGCCGATTTCAAATGGGATACAATCAAATCTGGGTTGTGGGCTGAGTATGAAAGTTGTAACCCATGAAAGACCTTTCCATCGTGGGGTTACATGTCTTCACCATATTCGTTTAGCTTTGGGAATCTCCGGTCAAATTTGTTGTCTAGATTTATTCTGCACTTAAATTCTGGGGTTTATATAATATGAATTTGAATTCGGTGGAATCGATGTTGCAAATTAACTCAAGATTGTTGATGAACTATTTTATGCTAACCACCGTAGTGCTATGAATGATGAATCTTGTTAATTAGATTTCATAAAACTGAATTTTGAAGCAAGCTTTATGGCATGATATGACTTGCTAAAAATTGATAGATTATTATATATGTGCATCATGTTTATAATATGATGAACGAAATGACTAGATACAAATTGACAGATTATTATTTATGTGCATCATGTTTGTAATATGTTGAAATCATTTGGAATGACAAATAGAAGGATAAGCCATGTCCATGAGTATGTATGATGGTTAGAATGAAATGTAGTAGTCCAATACTTAGAGCGTAGTCTCCCTACGGGTACTATTGTGAATGGATGTAAGTGCGGTGTTTACCGTCACTAGTTGGTATGTGTTGAGATGTGGTATAGATGGATGGTTGGGATGTGTCCTCGTGCTTACTTCCGAGGCCCCTTCCATGCCACAGTGTTGCGGAATTTGCATGCGGTGTGAGTCGACATGCGGTGTCGTAATCCTGGGTTAAGGATAGTGTGGCAGGTCTACGGGCTCGCCGATCGTCACACCGACGGGAGTTGACAGTTATACTTTGGGCGGTTGGGTTGTGTCCTCGGTGTTCACGTCCTGGGGCCCCTTCCGTGCCAAGTGAACGGTTGGGCTGTGTCGTCGTGCTTTCTTCCGAGACCCCTTCCGGGTCACACCAGGCCAGTTCGCGCTGTGTTCTCGATGCACATCTACCCGAGACCCTACTGGTCCATAGTACGCATGGGCTCCGCTGTTGTGTTCTTAGCATTGAGGCGTACGGAGGCCTAGGTGAAGTAGTGTGGATACCCGCCTAGTAGTAGAGATGCCCGCTCTACTTTCACCGCCTGGCCACGACAGTTGATGCCTGAGAGGTTAGCTACCTGCTCGAATAGTGGGAACTATTGTCTGTGTCGACATAGCAATTTCATGTGTGTGATCATGGGTGAGTCATTGCATAACATACATACCATTACATAGTATTGCACAAACAATATCCTCATCGTATAAGTTTGTATGGGCACTCTTATATGATGAGTTACTTTTATGTAACCCGATCCTTAACTTATAAGCTTGTATGGGCATCCTTATAAGTTAAGTTACTTTCCTGCTATAGATATTTGTACTTGATAGTTTGTTATTGTTATGTAGAGCTGCTAGATTATAATGCTATTAATCTTATTGTACCATTAACACCTGTTTGTACATGTTTTACTGCTTATTATACTTGTACCCTTCTTCCTCTCTCCGCCCGGTGCTGAGGAGTCGTCGGGGGAGCGGATGTGAAACCACTTAGTCTTTTCGACTAACGGTTGCTACGTCTTCCTTTTTAGGAGGTCACCCCGTAGGTAGTGTAGCCGCAGACTTTGCAGCAGGACAACCAGGCCAGGACGATATGGCCTGAGGTGACGGTGCCGTCGCTACCGTCAGTTACGGATGTGAGTGTTGAGCGACTCTGATGTAGCCGTTTGGGCATTTACTAGTTGTACTCTGATATTTGTAGAAGCATGTTTTAGCTTCTCTCTTATTTAATGTATTTGGAAATATATACTTAGTGTGGATTTGACTTCTTCTTGCTTATATTTTGGTTGGGTTGGCATGTTTATATTGATACTGGTTGTAGCCGGTGGAATAGGCGTCTTGTGGTACATGTTAGCCTGTGTGCTAATGCTACCGCAAGGCGGCTGTTCCGGGCATAAGACCCCCCTTCGTGTCATGTTTTGGGATCCGGGAGGGGGGGTCTTACAAATGGTATCAGTTTACCCCGATCCTCAACTAAAGAAGTCATTTAACAATGGTACCACCCCCGTTAGATTAGTTAGTTTGTGGACAAACTGACTTAGCGGAAGCAGTGGTGTGCCTATATGTAATTCACATTAAGTTTGTCCAAGTTTGACCTTAAGATTGGCCAACCTGACCATACGTTTGTGTTTTACGTGTATATTCCAGTACACGCTGAGCCGATGGGGGGCACCCCTACCCCTTCCATACCCACTCAGTTTCAACAATCCGAGTTGGGGCAGACGCTCATCGCCATCCTAGATTCCTATAGGGCGCAGCAGCCCCCGGTTCAATAACAGGCTCCGGGCTCTAACTGGGCGAGCACCTTTCGGTCTCTTTCCCCTCCCGCCTACCTCGGGACGGAGTCGGCTGTATACACGGAGGAATGGCTTGACACAGTGCAAGAGCTACTGCCGGGGATCCGTTGCCAGGCCAACATGGTTGTATCGTTGGCGGTGTCCGTCTTGGATCTACATACTAAGAGGTGGTGGAAGTCACTCATTGGCTCCACGTTTCAAGGACGAGTGTATACTGAGATAAGTTTGAGCGAGTTCTCGGGTGTCTTCTTGGAGCACTTCATTCCTACGTCGCCTCGAGATGAGCTCGAGCAGAGGTTTCTACTACTGAAGTAGGGATCAAAATCGGTTACGGAATACCAGCGAGAGTTCCAGCATCTCGCAAGGTTCGCAGACTCATATGACCTGGATGATAGAGGATACGCCAAGAATTTCTACAAAGGGCTGCGAGATCCCCTAAGGCAGGCCCTTTTGTTTATAGCGGACGCTAGTTTGGCAGAGATTATCGACATGGCGAAGAGATTGGAGGCGGATCACTTGAGTAGTGGTAAGAGACCTGCGGAGGGCGTGATGGAAGCTGGCCAAAGCAATAGAAGAAGGCAAGACTTTAGGAGAGGAAGAGGACATCAAAGAGGTGGAGGACGTTTCCACTGAGATTTTAGAGTGGAGCATCCGGTTCCGCAGCCGCCTGCGTTGCCTCCACCGCCTCAGCCTCAACAGTCTTAGCAACATGAAGGGCGTCGTGGGCTGGTGTGTTTTGAATGCAACCAGCCGGGCCACATTCGACGTTTCTGCCCGCGGTTGTATGGTAATGTCCCTCCTGCTCTCCCTCTGTTGACACTTGTGAAGACTTGTGTCGACACTTGAGAAAAGCTGTGTCGACACCTGGAGCCAATTGTGTCGACACTTGAAAAAGCTGTGTCGACACCAGAAGAAATTGTGTCGACACACAGGACTTGTGTCGACACACAGAAAGTTCAGACTGCATTAACTGTGTCGACACACAGGACTTGTGTCGACACACAGAAATTTTAGTCGACATCAACTGTGTCGACACACAGGACTTATGTCGACACACACATCAGAATTCTTCGAAGTTAATTGTGTCAAGATAAGAAGTGACAGTGTCAACACACAGGACTTGTGTCGACACATTCTTACAGAAGCTATGTCGAGAAGCAGTGTCGACAACATGAGAGCTGTGTCGACATCATCAAGGATTGTGTCGACACTTAGTCTACTTGTGTCGACACATATGAAGTTCAGATTCGACACTTTGCTGACAGAGACAAAGTTTCAATAAGTGATAGGAGACTTGACAGCTGCCGTTACCAACAGGTCTACTACAACTGTCAGATCTGTCAGAAGTTGGTTAGCAACCGGATCAGCCGGTAACCTTGGATGAAGTCTATATAAAGACAGATTCTATCAACTAAAAGGAACAACAGACGGAAAAAGAAGACAAAGTACTCAACACACAATTACAACAGAAGATCCAACATACACAAGAAAATCCAGTCAGAGATTTTCAAGTGGATCTAAGTGAAGAATTTCAAAAGTTCTTCAGAAGAATTTGTAGAGAGAGAGCTCCAACAATTCAAGTGAAGAAAGAAACTATCATCAACTAGTCTCTTAAGAGCAGATCCTTAACTATCTGCAAAAAAGAATTCAGATTGATTTTTAGATTTAAGAAGGAAGCTGATTGAAGATCATCTTCAAGAAATTCAACCTTATTATGTTCAGATTCAAGAAGCTTTAAAGAAATCCAAAGACAGGTTGATTTCTGGGTAATCAGATTCTTCAAGAACTGATCAAGAAAATTTTCTACTCATTCTCTCTCAACTTGGGTGGAAGATAAAACATATCTTATATTTTTGTTCTGTAAGATCATTATTGATCTGAGTTGTAAGCCTAGTTTATAAAGGCTGAGGTAGGGCTGAGTGCCTGAAGTAGGAGATTTTCATCTCTGAGTTGTAGGCCTTGGGAAGGCTGAGGTAGGGTTGTATGCCTGAGGTAGGACATTTGATTCTCTGAGTTATAGGCCTGAGTGTAGGCTGAGGTAGGGCATAATTTCCTGAGTTGTAGGAGTGTGGACTCACTCTGAGTTGTAGGAACCTTGACTGGGTTCTGAGCTGTAAGATCTGTTGATCTGAGAAGGAAGGAAGAAGTTAGGCCGAATCTAGCACACTGCTAGATGGGCGAAGGGGGAAAGTGGATGTACCCATCATTTGGGGAACCACTATAAATTTGTGTGCCATCTGTGATTGTGTGTGATTTTGTGATTTCTGTGATGTGGTAGCTGTAGATCTGATTGATTCTATTTGATTATCTAAATTAATATTCTGCCTTAGAGTAAAAAGGAATTGCACCTATTCACCCCCCCCCCCCCCTCTAGGTGTTTAGGTGATCTTGAAACCAATTCTTTCAAGTGGTATCAAAGCGAGGTTGCTCAAAGATAGACTTAACAGTCTGAGTAAGATCTATGAGGCAGAATAAATTAGAAAAGATGGGTTCAGGACAAAATCATAAGGAACTTGGTTCCATGAAGTTGCCCATCTGCAGGAAAGAATTTTTTGGAATATGGAAAGAAAGGGTCAGATTGTTTATGGAAGCATCTGATCCAAGAATATATATATAACTATTAAGAAAGGGCCTTATATACCAATGAAAGTCTCAGTTCTTGATGTCAATTAGAGGACACCAAAAAACTTTTCAGAAATGACTAAGGAAGAGATTATCTTGGCTACTATGGACAAGAGAGCTCAAAATATTATAGTGAGTGTCATAGATGACTCAACGTTTCAAAATCTGATTCACTGTAAAACCTTCAAGGAGATGTGAGACACATTGATAGTCTACATGGAGGGATCAGAAGAAGTTAGGCAAGATAGAAAGTCAATGCTTAATCAGGAATATGAGAGCTTCAGACAAAGCAAATCAGACAGCATCACTGAGTGTTATAAGAAGTTCTTCAGAATTGTGAATGAACTTATGTCATATGGAAGGATCTTTAGTACATATGAGTTGAATGATAAATTCCTTAGATCTCTGACTAAGGATTGGGACACCAAGATCTGTGTCATCAGGGATGTGGCCAGACTGGCAGATATCTCTCCTCCAACACTATTTGACAAATTGCTTTCTTATGAAATGCAACTTATGGCCAGAAAGGAGGAAGAGAAAAGTACTAAAGTTAACCATAAAGAAAAGTCAGTGGCCTTCAAGGCAGAAACCACAAGAAAGGATAGGAGGATGTCTCCATCTCTTTCTGATAGTCACACCTCAGACAGCAATCATTCTGATGAGGACTTTGCTGTCTTCACAAGGCAGTTTCAGAAATTTTTGAAGAAGAAGCAGTGGAGAACTAAGTCATCCTCTTCTCAGTCCAAGAATGAATATTATTAGAAAAGAAAGTCATCTAGAAAGGACAAGAGTAGGTCAAAACCTAGCAAAACAACAACTTCAAAGATTGTGTTCTATTGCTGCAACAGACCTGGACATGTAGTAGCTGATTGTCCAGACAAAAGAAAGGAATCTGCAGATAAGAAGAAGTCTCAGTATAAGAACAAGAAGGAGAAATCCTTTGTAGCAAAGAAAGAGAAAAGCTGGAAAGATCCATCATCTTCAGATTCTGAATCTGATGCTGAAGCTTATATTGGTTTGTTTGTAATAGAAGAAGAGACTGAGTTCTTGCAATTACTGGACTCAATAAATGGAACTGAAGATCATCAGTGTAAAGGGCTGATGGCCCTGACTGATGAAGATCACTGCCAGGATCAGCCTGGTCCCAGTATGGTAAAAATTTTATCTGAAGACTCTGATTATTACACTGGCTCAGAATCAGAAGAATCTGCATCAAAAGATATGGATGGATCTGAATCTGAAGGAGATATTCATCAACTTATAGATGAATATGGTGATTTTCTGCAGGCATTTAAGAGATGCAAAAACCTGACTAAAATTCAGGCTAAGGAAATTGCAGCTCTTAAGTTGGCTGCATCTGATTCAGAGAAGCTGCTGGATCAGAAGATGAATGAGATTGCCAAGCTGAAAAACAAACTGTTATTCAGATGGGAACAGTCACATTCAAGAGTGATCAAATCAAAAGTCTAGAAGTCAGACTTCAGAAGAAAAAGGATCTAGTGGCTAGTTTCTCTAAGCCAAAATCTATCGTACCCTTATTTGATGACTTTGTGTCTCAAAAGGGTAAGGCGGGATTGGGTTTTAAGGGAAATACTAGGGCAGCTAATTCCAAAAGGAAAAAGAAAGCCCCAGTTAAGCCACTTGTCTTCAATCCTCCTATTGCTCTCAGAAAAGTGCAACAGCCTACTAAGAGATATGATCATGATATCGTACATGGTCATGGTAAGCCTGACATTCTGAATGACAAGAGGTCTCCAGCACTCAAATAAAGAAACACTGTACCTACAGTATTAAGAACAGCTGACAGCAAAGCTATTAAAGCTGTACCTAAACAGAGGTATAATAGATTTGAGTGCTGGTGTTATGGCAAGATGGGACACTTTGCCATTGACTGTTGGCATAACACTAGTGTCAGGATGAATACAAGCTTACCTGGAAGAAGGGCTGCTACAAATTATGTTAAATTTCAGTCTAACCTGAACTAAGGACCCAATAACAATTTGGGTTATAATGTTAAGTAATTATTTGTTACAGATAAGTCCAAGTGGCCATGCCCCTTTATGGTACTTGGACAGTGGATGTTCCAGACATATGACTGGAATAAGAGAATTGCTGAAGGACTACTCACCCATAATGTTAACAAAGGTTTTGGTAACATTTATAATAGCTCAATTACTATCACTCAAGTGGCTTATATGAAGGGTTTGAAACATAACTTGATAAGCATAAGTCAACTGAGTGATCTTGGATATGACATTTCATTCATTAAGAATGGTTGTCATATTAAAAGGTCAAGTGATTAGAAGATCATGTTGACTGGTTATATGAAAGGAAATGTGTATTGTTTAAACTTTGTGAATGAGAATAAAGATTCTCCTATTTGTCTTGTAGCTGATGAGAAAGCCTCTCATTGTGTCAAATGGCACAAGAGGCTAGCTCATCTTAATTACAAGACTATTGGTCAACTCTTTGATAAAGAGTTAGTGAGGAATGGTCCTCAAGTTAAGTGTATTAAGGATAGAATATGCTCAGCTTGTCAAAAAGGCAAGCAAACCAGATCCTCCTATCATAGCCTAGAAACCAAAGACTCAGTGAGGTGTTTATACCTCTTGTATATGGATTTATTTAGTCCAATGCCAGTTCAGAGCCTAGGTAGGAAAGTCTACACATTTGTGGTTATAGATGACTATTCTAGATTTTCATGGGTTTTCTTTCTGAGGCAGAAATATGAAACCCCAACTGTTTTCTGCAACTTTGTTAAGCAAATTCAGAATGAACTAAACAATTCAGTGGTCAAAATCAGAAGTGACTATGGAACTGAATTTCAATCTGAAAATGTGACAAAGTTGTGCGAATAATTTGGGATTCATCGGGAATTCTCCTCACCAAGAACTCCTCAGCAAAATGGAATTGTTGAAAGAAAGAATAAGACTCTCATTGAGGTAGGTAGAACTCTATTAAGTGACACTTCTCTCCCAAAATATTTCTGGGCTGAGACAGTAAACACTGCATGTCATGTGCTCAATAGGGCTTCCATCACTAAGATACACAAAAAGACACCCTATGAGGTTTTGAAAGGCAGGAAACCAAACTTATCCTATTTTAGGATCTTTGGTTGTAAGTGCTATGTGCTTAATAATGACAAGTCTTACCTGACAAAGTTTGCTGCCAAATCCCAAGATGGGATATTTGTTGGGTTCAACAACAATAGTAAGGCATATAGAGTCTTTAACTTGACTACACAAGTTGTAGAAGAGTATGTTCATGTTATATTTGATGAATCAAGACTTATTAACAATGAGTTGCCTAGTAGTTCATGTAGCTCTACAGGTATAAAAGAGAAGATGGACATGCTGACTATCAAAGAAGATCAAACTCCTAGACTGGATGAAGATAAAGATGCTTGCTGTCGAGGGGGAGAATAAGTCTCTCTAGATGAAGAAGACACTGAAGTACAGCAGAATGAAGAAAATGGAGAAAGTCAAACTGCAGACAGACTTCCTCCAGCAGTTAGACATTTAAAGGATCATCCTGTACACCATATTATTGGTGATCCTAGACAAGGGGTTCAAACTAGAAGCAGGAGCTTGAACACTATACTATGCTCAAGCTTCTTGTCTCAACAGGAACCAAAAAGATTTGAAGAAGCTATACAAGACCCACACTGGATTGATGCTATGTAGGAGGAGTTGAATCAATTCAGGAGATGCAAAGTCTGGAAGTTAGTTCCTAAACCAAAAGACCACAATGTCATAAAAACTAAGTGGATCTTCAGGAATAAGCTAGATGAGAGTGGGATCATAATTAAGAACAAGGCAAGGCTGGTTGCCAAAGGATACAGGCAGGAAGATGGCATAGACTTTGATCAAACATTTGCCCCTGTGACATGGTTGGAAGCAATCAGGCTATTACTAGACTATACAGCTTATCAGGGTTTCAAAGTGTTCCAAATGGATGTTAAGTCATCATTCCTAAATGGAGACTTAAAGGAGGAAGTCTATGTAAAACAGCCATCAGGTTTTATTGATCCACTCTATCCTAATTATGTGTATAGGCTTAGGAAAGCCCTATATGGTTTGAAACAAGCCCCAAGGGCTTGGTATGAAACCTTGTCTACTTTCCTCATTGAGAACAAATTCTCAAGGGAGAAAATAGACAAAACTCTATTCCTTAGGGAATCCAAAGGGAAGATAATTCTAGTCCAGATATATGTTGATGACATAATATTTAGTTCTACTGAAAACAACCTTTGTAGGAAGTTTGCTAAACTTATGCAAGGGAAGTTTGAGATGAGCAGCATGGGAGAACTTAAGTTCTTCTTGGGACTCCAAGTAAGACAGACTGATCATGACCTGTCCATATCCTAGTCTAAGTTCACCCAGGAGTTAATTAAGAAGTATGGTATGGAGTCATCCACTACCATGAGAACTCCAATGGGGACAAGTATGTCTCTATGCAAAGATGATGCAGGAAAACATGTAGATGAGTCTTTGTATAGAGGGATAGTTGGCTCCCTCCTTTATCTGACTGCTAGTAGACCTGACATCATGTATGCTACATGTGTCTGTGCTAGGTATCAATCCTGCCCAAAAGAATCTCATTATACTGCTGTTAAGAGGATTTTGAGATATCTTAAGGGCACACCTAATCTAGGACTTTGGTACCCTAAGAATAGAGATTTTCTACTAACTGGATATTCAGATGCAGACTTTGCAGGATGCAAAGAAGATAGAAAAAGAACAACTGGCACCTGTCAATTTCTAGGAGGAAGATTGGTGTCATGGAGCTGTAAGAAGCACACTAGTGTGGCAATCTCCATAGCTGAGTCTGAGTATGTAGCTGCAGGGAGCTGCTGTGTACAACTGTTGTCGATACAGCATCAGCTTAAAGATTATGGTATCCAGGTAAGTAGAACCCCATTATTCTGTGATTCTTCATGTGCTATTTCTATTGCTCATAATCATGTTTCTCATAGTAGAACAAAACATATAGAAATAAGATATCATTTTCTTAGGGATCATGTAGAAAAGGAGGATATATGTTTAGAATTTGTCAATACAAGTTATCAAATTGCTGACATGTTCACTAAGCTCTTGGATGAAACTAAATTCAATAATTTTAAAATTGAATTAGGTATGCTGAACATAGTATAGATTGACAAATTTGTCTAAGTAATTTTGTGTCAACACAAAAAGCGATCTATGTCGACACAGATAAATTATGTCGACACATCTAGAAAATTGGTGTCGACACTTCAGAGGAATTGTGTCGACACCTCCAGAAGTTATGTCGACACTTAGAATTAGAGTAAACGCAGAATTTTTGTTGAACTAATAAGTATGTCTGTGTCAACACATCATTAATTGGTGTCGACACATAGTAGTCAACACTTCTGTCGAGAGATTAGCTGTCTGTGTCGACACCATCTCAACAGTGTCGACACATTAAGTAAATTTTGACGTGCCTTTTGACCTTATATGTTTAGACACATATATATAGGTCAAGCACAAACCCTGTCGACACGCTCTCCCGATTTTTGTTGAGACTACATTCTTGTGTCGACAAACTCTCTCTTCTCAATTCAAGATTTCTCACCATCCCAATGGCGCTGAAAATTGACGAAAACGTGAACGAGGGTTATGAACTGGTACGGAATGCCTTTGACAATGCTGAACCAACGATTCAAGTTGTGATAGCCCTAATTGCAGAAAATGGATTGGAGTATTTGACATCAGAACCTACAAAGATATGGAAGAAGGAAATCCTTGAGTTCTATGGAGCTGCAACTCAGGATTCAACTGGACTAAAGATTAGGTCTTCAGTTCATGGTAATAAAGTCAAACTCACCATGAAGAGCATTCGAAAAATTCTTCATCTGCCCAAAAATCAAGAAGACGAAGAAATTACCTCATTCAAGACCAGGGAAGCACTCCAGTGGTGTGGATTAGATCCCACCATGAAAATTGGATCATCCATGAATCGAAAAGGAATGAATGTACAAGGAAAATTCCTTTCTAAAGTAGTTGGAAAAGTAATCTTATGCAAACCAGGTGGACATGATTGGGTCTCAGCCTACATGTTCAGCCACATGACCAGGATTATCTACAAAATCAACACCAATTGGTCTGCAGTCATATATGAGAAAATTAGGGAAAGCATCAAGAAACCTAATCTGGGAAGGATATTAAGTTTATACTTGGTTGGAGTAATTCCAGAAGTGATGCAATAGGCTGCTAGATCCAAGATCAATCACATGAGGAGAATGGATCTAAGGATAATCTCTAGATGGGATAGAGTGCTGGTAAAAGACATGGCTGATGAAGAGAGGCAAGAGAATACTGAGAAATCACCTGCTCAAGACATTAGACATGATGATTAGATGTATGGGGAGCCTCATCTTGAGGAAGAGCCAACACACTTAGAAAGTGAAATGGCTAATCAAATTATTTTTGAGGTAATCCAAGAAGTTAATCAAACAATTTTCAATAATGAGTGTGAAACACTAACTGTGCCTTTGATTGATGTTGCCTAGACCACTTAACTCAACAATCAAGCACAAGATGTTATCATGGAGGATACATTTACAGCTGCTGATGCACCAGAGTTAGTGGTGCGTCCAGTCCATACTTAACAAGAGTTTACTCTTGAAGAGTTATTCCCTGATATAGAGCAAGCCAGAACTGAGGAGGAGCAAGTCAGGACTAAGGGGGAGCAAGCTAGGACTGAGGGGGAGCAGACTGACATTGAGGGGTAGCAACCTAGGACTGAAAAGGAATTGCCTCCTAGTTCTCAGGAAAGAGTTGATATTGCAAGTACCTCAACTTCTGAAGATGAAGCAGAATCTCAAGCAAAGAAGAGAAAGCAAATGGTTTTCAGAAGAAGAAGCCAAAGCTATAAAAAGGCATTGCAAACTGCTCTACAACCAGTTCCTGCACATGATTATAGCTCTTTGTTGGTATCTTTGTAAGTAAAGTTAGATGAACAAAGGATAGCTATGGAGAAATATATGGATGAAACTCATAAAGATCTGCAATTCTCCTTGGCTCAAGATATCAAATCAATTAGATTTGAGGTAAATCAGAATAAGAGGGAGATGACAGATTGCTTCCATAAAGGAGGTAATGATGTAGTTTTTTTGGCTAAACAACAAAAAGATACAAGGATACAGATTGATGACATAGTCATACAGCAAGGATATGTCCTTGAAAATCAACTTAGAATGAATGACAATCTTACTGAATCACATAATGTGATTGTTACAGAATTAAAGAATACTGCAACTGCCCTGACTGAGGCAAGGGCTAAAGAGAAATCTGAGTTTGATAAGAAACTTCAAGTGGATTTAGCCACTTTCCAATCTGCACTTCAAGACTCTCAGAAGATTATATCTGCTCAGCTTCAAAAGTTTAAAGCCTATTATACCGAGGGCACAAATTTTCTGGATACTCAAATCAAGTTCCAAAAGAATGATCTTAGAGGTCATATTGAAAGAGAAGTCATAAAGGGGGAGAGGGTGATAGTCAATGCTAGCTCAGAGTATGCCAAATGGATAACAAATGTTGTTAGAGCAACTATGGGATATTCACCCCTATGTGATGATGACAACACAGCTGAGTCAGGAATTCAAGCTGCAGGAATTGAAGGGGGTCAACAGGAAGTAGCTCAAATCATATATCCCCCTTCTAACTTTGAGCAAATTCAACACCTGGTTCATCAGATGTACAACCCTCTAGAGGGTACTAAAATGTTATCATTGAGAAAGTAGAAATGTCAGAGGCAGCCTTGAATAAAGAGCAAGAAGCTCAACTTTCAAAGAAAAGATTTAGAGAACAACCAGAGTTGAAGCCTGATTTTGAGCAATGGAGTCCTACTTCCAGGAATATTATATTGACTGCCTGGAAAGCTGTAAAGGGCAAGACCCATGAAAGGGGCAAATGATACACTGAACAAGAATGACATAAATTTGAAGCCAGGCAGGAAGCCATTCTTCAATATAGAAGGAAAGCAAAAGCTGGGAAGTTAACTGCTAATGCTTTGGAGCCTAGCAAGTACTTCCCCATGCCTTTTCATTATTTTGAAAGGCAAAAGATAAGGGCTGAAGAACAAAAGAAGAAAGATCTAAAAGGCAAGAAGCCAGCTGAAGATACTGAAGCTCCAGTACAAGCCAAGATCCAGTCAGGCAAATGCATAGTCATCAGGGAGCCAGACCAGCCTTAGAATAGATTAAGCTAGATTTTACAACAATGTAATCTTTAGTTGTTAAAAAATCTATGTAAACTATTTGTTGACAAACTTTTGTTAGTTTAAACAAAACAATGATTCATGCTCATTGTGTTTTCATTATTCTGTAATGACATATTATACATATTTTGTTTATTTGTTATCCTATCATGTAATGTTTATATACATCATAATGTGTGTTTATTATAAATGGTGTATATCATTGACTATGGGTTATGACTTCTCCAAATAGGGGGAGATTGTTGGGTATATTGGAAAATGTGTACCAAATTTGGAGAAGCCTCACCCAACTCAGTGATATACATCAAGGTGTATTTGATGTTGTTTTGAGTTTACATGTGCAGGTTAAGTATATGTAGGAAAAGTTTCTAAGTCCATGAGTCGACACCAGAAGAAGCTGTGTCGACACTTGTGAAGACTTGTGTCGACACTTGAGAAAAGCTGTGTCGACACCTGGAGCCAATTGTGTCGACACTTGGAAAAGTTGTGTCGACACCAGAAGGAATTGTGTCGACATATAGGACTTGTGTCGACACACAGAAAGTTCAGACTGCATCAACTGTGTCGACACACAGGACATGTGTCGACACACAGAAATTTTAGTCGACATCAACTGTGTCGACACACAGGACTTATGTCGACACACACATCAGAATTCTTCAATGTTAATTGTGCCAAGACAAGAAGTGACTGTGTCGACACACAGGACTTGTGTCGACACATTCTTACAGAAGCTATGTCGAGAAGCAGTGTCGACACCAGGAGAGCTGTGTCGACACCATCAAGGATTGTGTCGACACTTAGTCTAGTTGTGTCGACACATGTGAAATTAAGATTCGACACTTTGCTGACAGAGACAAAGTTTCAAGAAGTGACTGGAGACTTGACAGCTGCCATTACAAACAGGTCTACTGCAACTGTTAGATCTGTCAGAAGTTGGTTAGCAACCGGATCAGCCGGTAACCTTGGATGAAGTCTATATAAAGACAGATTCTATCAACTGAAAGGAACAACAGACGGAAAAAGAAGATGAAGTACTCAACACATAATTATAACAGAAGATCCAACATACACAAGAAAATCCAGTCAGAGATTTTCAAGTGGATCTAAGTGAAGAATTTCAAAAGTTCTTCAGAAGAATTTGTAGAGAGAGAGCTCCAACAATTCAAGTGAAGAAAGAAACTATCATCAACTAGTCTCTTAAGAGCAGATCCTTAACTATATGCAAAGAAGAATTCAGATTGATTTCTGGATTTAAGAAGGAAGCTGATTGAAGATCATCTTCAAGAAATTCAACCTTATTGTGTTCAGATTCAAGAAGCTTTGAAGAAAGCCAAAGACAGGTTGATTTCTGGGTAATTAGATTCTTCAAGAACTGATCAAGAAAATTTCTACTCATTCTCTCTCAACTTGGGTGGAAGATAAAATATATCTTATATTTTTGTTCTGTAAGATCATTATTGATCTGAGTTGTAAGCCTAGTTTATAAAGTCTGAGGTAGGGCTGAGTGCCTGAGGTAGGAGATTTTCATCTCTCAGTTGTAGGCCTTGGGAAGGCTGAGGTAGGGCTGTGTGCCTAAGGCAGGAGATTTGATTCTCTGAGTTGTAGGCCTGGGTGTAGGCTGAGTTAGGGCTTAATTTCCTGAGTTATAGGAGTGTGGACTCACTCTGAGTTGTAGGAACCTTGACTGAGTTCTGTGCTGTAAGATCTGTTGATCTGAGAAGGAAGGAAGAAGTTAGGCCGAATCTAGCACACTGTTAGATATGCGAAGGGGCAAAGTGGATGTACCCATCATTTGGGGAACCACTATAAATCTGTGTGCCATCTGTGATTGTGTGTGATTTTGTGATTTCTGTGATGTGGTAGCTATAGATCTGATTGATTCTATTTGATTATCTGAATTAATATTCTGCCTTAGAGTAAAAAGGAATTGCACCTATTCACCCCCCATCTAGGTGTTTAGGTGATTTTGAAACCAATTCTTTCAGCATGTTATCAGTGGAGAAGGACTAGCGGTGGATCCGGCCAAGGTGCGTGTCATGAAGGAGTGGTCGCCCTTGAAGTCAGCGGCCGATGTGAGGAGTTTCCTTGGACTTGTCGGGTACTACCGCAAGTTCGTAAAAGGATTTTCAAAGATTGCTCTTCCTATTACTTCATTGACAAAGAAAGGTGTGTCATTTGAGTGGACACCCCGACGTGAAGCGACGTTCCAGGAGCTGAAGGACAGACTTACCTCCGCCCCCATCCTTGCACATCCGTTTGGGAAGGAAGGATTTCAAGTTTACACTGATGCATCATATCAAGGGATGGGAGCGGTGTTGATGCAGCATGGACACGTGATTGCTTATGCTTCAAGACAACTGAATAAACATGAAATCAATTACCCGGTTCATGATTTGGAGCTTGGAGCGGTGGTGTTCGCCTTGAAGGTTTGGAGGCATTATCTATACGGCGTCCACTGCGAGATCTTTTCAGATCATAAAAACTTGAAGTACATTCATACTCAGAAGGAGTTGAACTTGAGACAACGGCGGTGGTTAGAATTTCTATGCGACTATGAGTTCACCATGAACTACCACCCCGGAAAGGCGAACTCGGTGGCCGATGCATTGAGTAGGAAGGTATCAGGCTCTAGTCCAGAGGCTCGATTGATGAGTATGGAGTTGGCTCGGATGATTGAGGAGATGGATATTACTTTGGTGTTTAAGGCTCCTTCGGCAGAGTATATGGAGTACTTGGCAAGCATGAGCATAGTTTGTGATATTCGGGACCAAATTAGAGTGGAGAAAGGAGTGGATGCGCCCTGGCCCCGACAATCAAGTCAATTGAAGATGGGACTACGGATGAGTATACACTAAAATACGGCCTCGTTTATTTTCGAGGCCGGCTCTACATTCCTAAAGGCGGTAAAATCCGGGAGGATATCTTGAGAGAGGCTCATTGCTCTCAATATTCAGTGCACTCGGGCATTGCTAAGATGTACGCCAGCTTACGGAAGACCATGTGTTGGTCGGGAATGAAAAAGGATGTCCGATATTTTGTTACACATTGCGAAGCTTGTCAAAGGGTGAAGGCGGAATGCAAGAGTCCCGGTGGTTTGCTACAATCGTTGCCCATCCCCGAGTGAAAGTTTGATGATATAACCATGGACTTTGTCCATAGGTTACCTCGCTTATGCTCAGGAAGTGATTCGGTACGGGTGATAGTTGATCGCCTGATGAAAGTAGCCCGGTTTATCCCAATGAAGAAAGAAGCTCATGTGGATGTCTTTGTACGCCTCTTTGTGGAGCAGTTCGTACGGTATCATGGCGTGCCTAAGACAATTGTTTCGGACCGGTATGGTCGTTTTACCTCCAAGGAGTGGAAGGCGGTACAGGCGTATTTAGGCTCGCGCCTTACCTTCAGCACTACGTTTCATCCTCAGACGGACGGGCAATCTGAAAGGACCATCCAGACATTGGAAGATTTGTTGAGATTATGTGTGTTGGATAGAGGAGAGCCATGGGAAAGGCTCTTATCGTTGGTAGAATTCTCCTACAACAACAGCCACCAGGCTAGTATCGGCATGGCTCCTCATGAAGCTCTTTATGGAAGGAGGTGTAGAACCCCCTTGTCTTGAGTGCAAGATGAAGACTCGAAGGCTTTGGGTGTTGAATATATTGAGGATACTGATGCGGTGGTTAGACTGATTCAGAATCGCATGTTGGAATCTCAAAGTCGGCAGGCGAAGTATTATAATGCAAGGCACCGGATGGTGGAGTTTTAAGTGGGTGATAAGGTGTTCCTGAAAATCCAACCGATGTATGGAATGTCACGTGTGCATGGTGTTAAAAAGCTCTGCCCAAGGTATGTTGGGCCTTATACTATATTAGAAAGGATTGGCCCATTGGCCTATCGGTTGGAGTTACCGCCCAAGCTAGAGAACCTCCATGATGTGTTCCATGTGTTGTCGCTTCGGAAGGCGCTGTTGCGGCCCGATCAATACATCCCCACAACCGATGGTGCTGTGGCGTCTGGTAGGTCTGTGTGACTAGAGCCGCTGCGGATCGTAGATAGCAAGACAAGAAAGTTATGCCGCAAAAGTGTTCCCTTGGTGAAGGTGCTATGGTCTAATCACGGGAAGGAGGAATATACATGGGAGCCAATGGATTTGATGCAAAAACACTACCCGGAGTTGTTTGTTCAAGGTAAATTTATTTAAAAGCATATTATATTTTCTGTTATGCTTTTCTCCCCATAGCCTAAGCCTGATTTCGGGGACGAAATCTTTTATTTTGTTTATAAGATTTGTAACGTCCCGAATCGCACTAGGCCCCTCGTACGTGTTTTTGAGTCAGGAGAGCTGACTTGGGTTCGAGGGAGTGCTGACAACTGGGCAGCACATGTGAATAGGATTTGTATCACCCGAGTCATTGGTCAACACTTTGATGTCGAGGTGTTGACACACTGGATTCATGGTGTCGACATAGTGTGTCGACACTCTGATGTTGAGGTATCGACACACTGGTGTCGACACACTGGGTCAAGGTGTCGACACAGTATGTCGACACCCTAGGGTTGAGGTGTCGACACACTGGTGTCGACACCATGTGTCGACACCGTGTGTTGATACATGCTGTGTCGACACATGCTGTGTCGATGCATGCTGTGTCGACACATGCTTTGTCGACACACTGGAACCAGGTGTCGACACAGTGTGTCGACACCCAGATGTTGAGGTGTCGACACTCTGGTGTCGACACCATGATGCAAGACACGGGCCTACCAGTGTGTGTGTGAGACGAGTTTAACTCGACAGAACATGTCGAGATCGATGAAATGTATGACACGGGTAGAGACACGGGCGTGTCCCTACCCATGTGTCGTTGTGTCGAGCTAAGTTCGTCGTGATTTATCCAGAGGAAGACACGTCCAGGGAATACGGCCGTGTCATGTGGACACGGGTTGGGACACGGGCGTGTCCCTATCCGTGTCAAATAATGAACCGACACTGAAACCGTCTGGAATGCTTCGCACAAGCAGGACACGGGCAAGGACACGGGCGTGTCCCTACCCGTGTCACTTTTCATATAAAAGGGGAAATGAAAACCCTAGCCATTTTCATGCTCACTTCATCCCCTATTTTCTGAGAGAAACTCTTGTGAGAGAAGGAAGTTGCTGGATCTAGTTCTAGAGGAGAAGATCCGCCGTCGCCGTGAAGGAGAAGATTCCGCCGAGAAGAGTTACACGATCCATGGCCGGAAATAGTGGAAACACCGGAAATGAGGTGAGCTTCCTACCCTCTCCCTTGGTGCTAGATCTTTAGTTATTTTCTTAGGAGATATATCGACTCAAGAGAGTCTTGATGGAGAGAATGAGTTTTTTAGGGATGGCCATGCTAGGACATGTGTTCTAGGTTTTAGATCTCTTCAACCTCCCCTTTCTTCTATGTGATGATGGGTGGATGGTTTCGTGAAGAATCATTGCCCCTTTCAGGGTGAATAAGGGAGGAGGAATTTCTGGAGTGATTGTGGAAGATCGACTTGAAGAGGAAGATGAACCGATGTCGTGCATTCCTCTTTATGATACGTGCAGAATCTGTATTCTACGCGCAGTGATCTTCTTGGCTATTTTCATGTAGGCTGTGTCCAGATCTGGTCTTTTGACTAAACACAAAATTTGAAGCCCTTGAAAATACCTTTCCAACGAGTGGTTGTACGTCTTCATGCGAAGTTTGTAGCCATAGGATAGTTTGAACGAACATGACTTCCGATAATTCCTGCATGCAAAAATGTTGTTCTGTGCGCAACGGATTTGAAGCCGACTTCAAATAGGATACACTAAAATCTGGGTTGTGGGCTGAGTATGAAAGTTGTAACCCATGAAAAGAACTTTCCATCGAGTGGTTACTCGTCTTCACAGGATTCATGTAGCTTCGGGAATCTCCGGTCGAATTTGCTGTCTAGATTTATTCTGCACTTAAATTCTGGGGTTTATATAATATGAATTTGAATTCGGTGGAATCGATGTTGCAAATTAACTTGAGATTGTTGATGAACTATTTTATGCTAACCACTGTAGTGCTATGAATGATGAATCTTGTTAATTAGATTTCATAAAACTGAATTGTGAAGCAAGCTTTATGACATGATATGACTTGCTAAAAATTGATAGATTATTATATATGCACATTATATTTATAATATAATGAACGAAATGACTAGATATAAATTGACAGATTATTATTTATGCGCATCATGTTTGTAATATGTTGAAATCATTTGAAATGACAAATAGAAGGATAAGCCATGGCCATGAGTATTTATGATGGTTAGAATGAAATGTAGTAGTCCAATACTTAGAGCGTAGTCTCCCTACGTGTAGTATTATGAATGGATGTAAGTGCGGTGTTGACCGTCACTAGTTGGTTTGTGTTGAGATGTGGTATAGATGGATGTTTGGCTTGTGTCCTCATGCTTACTTCTGAGGCCCCATCCATGCCACGGTGTTGTGGAATTTGCATGCGGTGTGAGTCGACACGCGGTGTCGTAATCTTGGGTTAAGGATAGTGTGGCAGGTCTACGGGCTCGCCGATCGTCACACCGACGGGAGTTAACAGTTAGACTTTGGGCGGTTGGGCTGTGTCCTCGGTGTTCACGTCCCGGGGCCCCTTCCGTGCCAAGTGAACGGTTGGGCTGTGTCCTTGTGCTTTCTTCCGAGGCCCCTTCCGGGTCACCCCAGGCCAGTTCGGACTGTGTTCTCGGTGCACATCTACCCGATACCCCGCTGGGCCATAGTACGCATGGGCTCCGCTGTTGTGTTCTTAGCGTTGAGGCGTACGGAGGCCTAGGTAAAGTAGTGTGGATACCCGCCTAGTAGTAGAAATGCCCGCTCTACTGTCACCGCCTGGCCACGGCGGTTGATGCCTGAGAGGTTAGCTACCTGCTCGAATAGTGGGAACTATAGTCTGTGTCGACATAGCAATTGCACGTGTGTGATCATGGGTGAGTCTATGCATAGCATACATACCATTACATAACATTGCACAAACAAGATCCTCATCGTATAAGTTTGTATGGGTACTCTTATACGATGAGTTACTTTTATGTAGCCCGATCTTTAACTTATAAGCTTGTATGGGCATCCTTATAAGTTAAGTTACTTTCTTGCTGTAGATACTTATACTTGATAGTTTGTTATTGTTGTGTAGAGCTGCTAGATTATAAAGCTATTAATCTTATTGTACCATTACCACCTATTTGTACATGTTTTACTGCTTACTATACTTGTACCCTTATTCCTTTCTTCGCCCGGTGCCGAGGAGTTGCCGGGGGAGCAGATGTGAAGCCACTTAGTCTTTTTGACTAACGGTTGCTATTTCTTCCTTTTTAGGAGGTCACCCCGCAGGTAGAGCAGCCGCAGACTTTGCAGCAGGATAGCCAGGCCAGGACGACAGGGCCTAAGGTGACGGTGCCGACGCTATCGTCAGTTACATATGTGAGTGTTGAGCGACTCTGATGTAGCCATTTGGGCAATTACTAGTTGTACTCTGATATTTGTAGAAGCATGTTTTAGCTTCTCTCTTATTTGATGTATTTGGACATATATACTTAGTGTGTATTTGACTTCTTCTTGCTTATATTTTGGTTGGGTTGACATGTTTATATTGATACTAGTTGTAGCCGGCGGAATAGGCGTCTTGTGGTACAGGTTAGCCCGTGTGCTAATGCAATCGCAAGGCGGCTGTTCCAGGCATAAGACCCCCCTTCGTTCCGTGTTTTGGGATCTAGGAGGGGGGAGGGGGTCTTACAGTGACAAAGCATTCTTCTGGTGGCAGTGACCCGACTTGCCCGAACGGTGGCGTGAAGGATGGTTTTACTTCTTGACATATGACGAGCATTATGTCTTGGAGCTCGTTGATTGGGAGGCGTGTTTGTCGAACATGGCCTCTAACTTGCCTGCGGTGGATATTTGATTATTCTCGTCGATATGGGAGCGAGCTGGCATGGTGCGCTCTCCTGGGGCGGATTCCTCAGTTATCCAAGCGCTTCTATTTGCCATTGAAGCCGTTCCTTGTGAGCTGTTAAATGGGAGGTTTCGTTTCTTCGTACCGCTGCGCTGTGGGTACGATCTTCCGAGTATGTTGGGAACTCGCTTCCCACAGACGGTGCCAAACTATTGAAGACAAATTCGATGTCCCAGTCAGGCCGGTAAAACCTGGACCGACTTAGCTCTCAGAATGGTCGAGCGCGCACACAACCAAGTGAGTAAGTTGATTGTACACAAGCAGTTTTAACGTGGAAAAACCTCTCAACTGGGTAAAAAACCACGTGACCGGGTCTGTGCCGGTCAAAGTCTACTATTACTGGGTTGTTACAGCTTATTGGTGAATTCGAGGGTAACAGACCACCTCTCGTTACAACTTTGGGGGTGAGAGAGTACTTTACGCGCGGTGGACGACAGGCCATCGCGCCGGGAATAGTTACAACTTGCGCTTTGCTCTGGTGGTCTTCTGTTATCAGTTTGCGAAACCTGGATGCGGAAGGGAGCACTTGGACTTACGGAGGCTACTTGAGACTTAAACGGGTTGCTGAGTCCGGGTGGCTTTGGCTCGACCCACTGATAGATTGGTTGCGACTTAGGTGCTGCTCGTAGGAGGAATTCGGTAGAGCTTCCACTTGAGGAAGAAGAAGACTCGAGTGAAAAAAATTAGGAAATGATTTTAGTATAGATTTAAATGCGTGTATTCAGCTATCAGGAGACCATTTAATTAATAATAAAATATTAATCAAATTCCTCCCCACTAACCTGGCGGTTATTGGGTGGTTGTGCGCGAATCGGATGACCGAGAATGTTGTCTACCGATCGGATGGTCGTGGGGGGGGACCTCCACGGGCGGCCGACCAACTCATTGTCAAGTTCGATGACAAGGGGAGGAACTCTGCCGACGGCCAAGGAGGAGGGAGGCCAGCGGCCGCTCCTTCGCCGCAAGGTGGCGGCCAAGGAGGAGGGCGGTCAGCGAACACTCCTTGGCCGCAAGGCGGAGGCCGAGGAGGAGGGCGGCCAGAGGCCGCTCCTGGGCTGCAAGGCGGCAGCCGAGGAGGAGGGCGGCTAGCGGCCTCTCCTCGGCCGCAAGGAGGCGGCCGAGAAGAAGGACGACCTTGTAGGGCGGCCTACGGCTGCTCCTCGGCCGCAGGGCGGCGGCTCAGGAGGAGGGCGACCGGAGACCGCTCCTGGGCCGCAAGGCTGCGACCAAGGAGGGTGGCGGCCAGCGGCAGCTGCTTGGCTGCAAGGCGGCGGCTGAGGAGGAGGGCGGCCGGCGGCCACTCGTTGGCTGCAAGGCACTGGCCAAGGAGGAGGGCGGCCAGCGGCCTCAAGGCGGCGGCCAAGGAGGAGGGCGACCGACATCCGCTCTTTGGCCGCAAGGAGGCGACCATGGAGGAGGGCGGCCGGCGGCCGCTCTTTGGCCGCAAGGCTGTGTGCAAGGAGAAGGACGGCAGGCGACGGCCAAGGAGGAGAGCGGTCGGCCGCCGCTCCTTGGCCGCAAGGCGACGACCTAGGATAAAGGCGGTCGGCTGCCGCTCCCTGGCCGCAAGGCGGCGGCCAAGGAGGAGGGCGGCTGGCAGGCGCTCCTAGGCCACAAGGCGGCGACCGAAGAGGAGGGCGGCCGACAGCCGCAAGGTTGGCGACCGCCCCTTGGCTGTAAGGCGGAGGCCAGAGTGGAGTGGCGGCCAGCGACTGGCGAGGCGGCGGTTTCTTAGGTGTGCATAGTAGGATCGTCGTGCGAGAGGATTGGGTGTGGCGATCGTGTGCGCGGGCAAACCCATGATCCCACTACTCTTGGGTGAAGAGCATGGGGGTGTGTCTATGGGCACACCTTGCTCATTATAAATGGGGTTCATCCCCATCTATATTGTTTTTCATATTTTAAATATTTTTGACAGTAGTATTAAGATATATTGAGAGAATTTTGCAACTTGTCCAAATAATATATCTCTAATTCTATAAAGCAAAATAATTAAAACACCTATATATTACATCATCATTAAGATTGAATTTTGTAAACATGCCAAAGATCACATTAATGATAAACAAACTTGTTTCAAGTAGCATAACTGACAAAAAAATATAATCATTCAATATATACATTATTTTCAATGCAAAAAAATGAAACAAAACAAACACCATGAGCCTTCAAAATTTTCTTCTTTAACCATTGACTTCATTGACATTGAAACATGCATGATGAGCATTCAACTTCATTTATACATCATCTACCACATCATCTTTTCAAACTTCAAGCATAACAAATAAAATTGATCAATTGCCTGCATAACAAATAAAATTAAAACAAAAGATTAAATATTTATTCTAAATACATGTAAGGTTAAAATAAACTGCGGACATCAGTTTTGCACTAACTGTAGGCAAACCTTGCAACAGTATTGCGCAACTGTGGCCAACATTTTGGGTAAAACTGCGACATTTTTGTCAAACGGTTTTAACCAAATTGCTTTTCACTTTGCAGTAGTTTTGCATATTTGATCACTTCCCTCCTATAATTTTAAAGCCAAATGTTACAACTTTCAATGTAGAGTCATTACAAAGAGTAAAATTGAATATCATAATCATTTTCCATTCAAGTCTCTATCACTTCTCGCCTATAATTCTAAACCGAGTCTCTATCTTTTTTAAGAATCGAGAACAAAATGTTAAAGTCTCCTCCGCTATATAACCCTCTGCTATAGATCTTTCTGGTTTTGCTCTATTTCGTACATATTTTTTATAATGTCCAAGTTCTCTCTCGATGGGATATATCCACCTAAATTGTACCAGGCTACCCAAAATAGCTTCTTGTGAAAGATGAACAATGAGATGAATCATTACAGTGAAGAATGAGGGGGGGGGGGAATTAATTCAAGTTGACATAGGGCCAATATAATGCGATCTTCAATATTTAACAAATTGGAAACATTTAGTTTTTTTGAACATAATTCTCTAAAGAACATGGAAACCTCCATCAACGGTGTCACTATATGCCTTGATAGCACATATCGTAAACCAATCGACAATAATTGTTGCATTATAATGTGATTATCATGACTCTTTAAGCCTTGTATTCTACATTGCTTCAGTTTAACACAACGTGATATGTTGGAGGCATATCCATCAGGAACTCGTAATGACTTTATAATTCCTAAAAAAATATCTTTTTTTGTATTACTCATGGTGAAGCAAGCTGGATGAATAATCTCAGTGTCGTCATCTCTTTTTTGGATCCATAAATGTCTTAGAATTCCAAGATCCTTGTAATCCCTTCTAGTACGCACATCATCCTTGGATTTGATTGGGTCACCCAATATAGTATTTAAAATATTATGACACACATTTTTTCTTTATGCATTGTATCAAGAAAATGACAGAGTAAATTTGTCTTCCAATAAGGAAGATAAAAAATATACTTCTTTTTTTTCCAATACTTAGTAGGTCCTTCCAACTGATTTTTTTTGCCAACTACAACATGAAGATTTCGTGTTTCCTCTGATACTCTTCGTCCATTATGAGACTTTTTACTAGAAATACGCATTTCATATCGACCAAACTTTCTTATTTTTTGATATGGATGATCAACTGGCAGGAATTGACGGTGAGCTTGATAAATTGTTTTTTGACTATTCTTTTGCCAACATGATTGAGTGTCCAACCCACATGATGGACATCTATGTTTGGAATATGTGTTCCATCCTGATAGATTACCAAGTGTTGGAAAATCACTAATAGTCCATAATAGTGTTGCATGTAGTGTAAATTTTTTCCCATCTAAAGCATCAAGCACTTCTACCCCCACTTCCCATAACTAATTCAACTCTTTTATTAATGGTTGTAGATACACATCGATGTTATTTCCTGGCATCTTCGGCCCAGGTATCAAACCAGACATGATGATAGGTCTTTTCTTCATGCACTCCCAAGGTGGCAAATTATATATCACTAGCATAATTGGCCACATGCTATGCGTGCTACTAAGATCACCAAACGGATTGAATCCATCAGTAGCGAGTCCTAAACGAATATTTCGAGGATCACTTGAGAACTCTTTGTGGCGTTGATCAAATTCTTTCCATGCTAAGCCATCTCTAGTATGATGCATAAAACTGTCATGATTAAGATCTTTGACATGCCATTGCATCATCTCGGCAGTTTGCTTGCAAAGAAATAGTCGCTCCAAGTGTTTTTTCAATGGAAAATAACGAAAAACTTTTTTGGGCGTCTTCCTCTTAATTATCACATCTTCTTGCTTATGTTTTCTCGATCAGTGAGTCATTTGATCGTCGTGTACATCAACCCATCATGATTGCCCACATATATGACAAGCATTATCATTTTTATGTACGTCCAAAAATAATGAACAATCATTTTCACATGCATCAATCTTAATATATTTGTGGCCCAATTTAGATGCGATATTCTTGGCCTCACAATAGTTAACCGACACTGATTCATATCCGCCTGACACTACACCTTGTAGAACTTTCAACAACATATCAAAATGTACATTATTCCAATTTTTCAGTGTCTTAATATGAAGGAAATTCGATAAGAAAGATAGTTTTTTGTACTCTTGACATCCTTTCCACAATGACTTATTTTCCTCTAAGAGAGCAGTGTATAGATTGTTTGCATCTGCATTAATGGGAGCTTGAGGATTCTCAAAATGTGTGCTTACACCAATATCATCATAAAGTATTTCTTGTCCATACAAGTTCTCATTTTTTGTTAAATTAGGAATAACAACACGCAGAAGTTCATTCATCGGATCACTAAAGTTGTTATTATGGTTCAGAGGGCTTGCAATTAATGGACAATTATTATTGCGTAAGGCCCCATTATTAGTTAAACGTCCATCATGGTAAATCCATTCCATGTAGTTCTCCATAATACCATTCCATACAAGATGCCTCTCTACCTCTTCTCTATCCCACTTCTTTAGATTTACACACTTTTTACAAGGACATGTACACTTCTCAGTAACTGGAGTATATGAATAGTATGAATCTAACAAATATTTCACGTCATCTAAATAAGATTTTGAATGGCGTAACTCTCTCATACATCTTTTATCCATTGCTAATAATAAATATGATTGGTACTTGTATAAGAGAACAACAAAATTATTAAAGATCACCCTTCAATTCTCAAAATCTATATCAGATCATGATAAATACTCAAGATGTGTAAGAAAAGATATGTGACAAAAAAAATAACATGAAACAAAAGAAACTATGAATCCCCAAGATCGTTGGGAGTTTATGCAAGATGAATTTAAAGAAAAACAAGAAAGTGATGATCATAATGTAACTCAGATCAACAAGTTAAATAATTGTTCTCGTGAGCATGATTGATTTTTTTGATGTCTCAATGAGCAGAGTGTTCTCTCAATTGATAAAGTTTGAATGCAGGTAAGAGAATTATTCTCGTGATATTACTGAATGTTTGGAAGAATTCCAAAATTCTTGGGATGTTTAGTGTAACTTAAGTTATTTGTTGATTCCTCTTTTAGTATTTGTGCATGAGGTTGGATAAGTAGGTCACATGATGTGATTATGATCCATGAAGTGATTTGCTGTCATATCCTAATTATTAATTTTCATGCAACTAAAATTGATTTTTTCCTAGTTGCACAGTTCCTAGTAAGAAATGAGTTTTTGAAAGTAAGTTTTTTTTTATTAATTAGACTAAGATACAATGATACAAAATGGTGCATAAGCTTGCAATTGAGTTTTTGTCCAAACTCACTAGAGCAAAAACGCCACGTCAAACCGAGTCACGATGCGATGTGAAAAATCAAAAAAATTATTTTAGCTTCATCTCCTATGGAAGAATACATTGTAGCTCTATTTTTCACCAGAGCTCTACTTTTTTATATGAGTCATCAATATCGCTCTCTTAAATATAAAATGACATCGAGACAGATAAATCAGAGCCTTCCATCCCAAATAAATATATGCAATCATATTTATGCATTCATCTTTCATAAACTTTTCCAAAATAAACAATGTTAAGTCTATTTAAGCCTAGGCATATATAAATAAATAAACATCACCGTCATAGGTTGCATGTTTGACAAGACAATGATTATGACAGCTATCAAGAGAAGAAAACTAATTTTGTGCATATATTCCATAGGTGATATCGGGCATTCACGAGCAACGGTTCATAACCATCGCATTCATTTCCGTCGCCGCCTTGCCAAATAGAGCAACGACAACGTGTCGACCGCAAGTAATAAAGTGCATAAGTTGAGTGTATTATCTCCACAAGGGGCACAAAACAAAAATTACCATGAATAATATATCAACAAGCTATTTAAGCGATCGAAAATGGGTTTTTACTATTCTAACAACAAAAAATGAAAATCTTACCTAACAATAGCTATTCATATTAACATTCCATGCAAGCTCTAGAAATCGGAACTACTTCCATTCACCGACATTGAATAACTTTAATTTATTTGCACAATTTTTTGAAAAATGGAAACTAAACTAAAAGCTCATGTTCTTCCAGTGGAGAAAAACCAAAAATGTTACCTGCGTGGTGGCCAAATGGGACGGAATTGGATGTCGGTGGCAAGGAAATGGACACTAATTGCAAGGAAATGGATACCAAGTCCTTTGTGGCTAGGCCATGGAACGAAACTGCAAAAGAAGCCGAAAACTTCAGAAAAGAAGATCAACAGGCAAGCTGCTACAACAATAGTCGAGGGAAATGAACACAACTTACCATAGTCGCGGACGGGGCACAGAACTGCAAGCAACGAAGAAGGAAATGGATCCCGACAGGGATGGCTAGGGTGCTGACAATAGAGATGGAAGTGGAATACCTTTTGAGTAGCTGAATTGAAATCCCTAAAGGCAAAGGCTCCGGACTGGAGGCGAATCAACGAAGGAGGCAAGAATCGTGAGTCGCACTGTGAGATGGAAGAAGAGAATCGTGCGATGCCACAGTTTCTGGAAGAAGAGAATCACTTGCCGCGATGTGTGTCCGCTATGCACGCCAGAATACTCACCGACGTAGATATATCATCGAAGATGCTCACCTTTCCCTGCTAAGATGCTCGAAGCTGAAGCCACTCGATCACCTGCAAAAGATGATCGAAGAAGGAAATATAAAATGAGGGGAGCGAAGAGGTGCACGGGGATGCAAGATTTAAGGTCAGAGGGATAAGATCAAACAAATTGAGGGAATAAAATAACCTAAGTAAATTTTGGGGGAAATTTTTTTTTATTTCCCTCCATTGTTTTAATGTTTTCATGAATATATTATTCATTATATTTTAACAACGAGATCTTCTGGTCGGAGGGATACCAAGTCACTACGTATATAGTATTTGACATAAGTACGTATAGGATCTTCTGGTACCTTATGAACTACTTGATAACAAAATTTCACAAAAAAATCGCATGTTTTGATTACTTTTTAAAAAATAATCGTCGTAAAAGCTAAACATGTATGTCGACGTTTTTTTCATGAAAAGCGTGCCTAATACTATTTTGTGTATTGGTAATGTTTTTTTTTAAAAAAGTTTCGCTATATGGAAAACTAACAATGACACTTTTAAAAACGTCGCAATAAAAACGTCGTTGTAAAGTCCATATCTTGTAGTGAAATAGGACCCTAGTCTCTTCTTCATTACCACCCTTTTCCTCCTCCGCTTCTCCCCCTACGCGCTTGAGAGCTCAACTAGGACCCTTCTTCGCTCTACAAAAATCTTCATCCACCTTTGTCTGCCTTCATCCGTCTTCATGCGCCTCCGAGCATTCAGCTACGTGCCCATGCCTCCCATCACAGCAAACAATCAGTGTGCAATTTTCTCGACATTCAACACCCTCTAGTCAACCACAAGCTCTATTTGCTTCAGAATCCACTGCGAACAGCAGGAGGAGAACCGCTGACACCAAGACGCGCAGAACGCACCGCCCCAGTTTCCAAGTGCAAAGAGAAGACCACCAAGCATCCAGAGTGCAGTGTCCACTGCGACAAACATAAATACTTAGCTTTGCGAGCGGTGGTTTGTCACCCTCCGAGCATATCTCTTTCTTTCCCCCAACAATTGTAACGAGCAGCGGTCTGTCACCCTCGTCTTACCTATACATCTATGTATAACAACAACAACTAATGAAAGTTTGGTTGGCACAGTTCCGACCACTTGGTTTTTCACACATTTTCAAAATTTTCCACGTAAAAAAACTTATTGTCAGCTGTCACTTTTCTCAATGACTGTTTGCGCGCTCGATTGCTCTGGAGCTAAGATGATTCAATTTACACCGATCTGCCAAAAACCTCGAGTGAGCCGGAACAACCGTAGATAAGAGATTTTGCATATATGACAACACATATTTTAAAATTAAAAAAACAAAATTAATGAGATTAAAAATTTGGTAATACAGAGGGATAAAATAGAAAAGTTGAATGTTTTAATCAAAGAGTATTTTTTTACTTTTAATATAGTATAAATATAATAGATGGACACACGACATTGATAGAATAAAATAAGTGTAGGTAGAACCCAACAGACAGACACGGGCTTTTTTAATACTAGGCCCGCACCCTATTACAAAGAGGGCCTGAGAAACTGGGCTCCTGGCCTGTTTGGTTTTTTAATTAAAAGTATTTAATTAAGAATTTTAATATTTACTTAAGTTAGATTTATGTAAACGATAATGCAAATTTATATCATTTTTAATAAGTCCACATCCTTCAACCATGATGGGCCATCAAAGCCTCATGAAAATATGAAAGAAAAAAAAAATCGAAATTGAATTAAAGGAAGTAATAAATATTCCGAAATGCAATAAATATGCAAGTCTTCTAAAAAACATTAAATTTATCAGAAACACAAAGTATATTATTAAGAAAATGAAGTTTTACATTAAAAAATAGAAAAATGAAAATAAAAATAAAATAAAATTACATTCTATTACAGGAGCTGTCACAAAAAAAATACTGTAATTAACTTCTTATAGCAAATGCAAAGCAACATTGTTTATATGATTAATGGGTACCAATTTATTTATAGAGAATTTGGACTGCGATTAGAAAAATCACTGTTATGAGGAGTGCTCATAATTGAAGGAGAAGGAGATACCAAGAAATTTCCCACTATAAGAATATCAATAGTGGAGGTGGGCTAGAGTGGCCAAAGACACCGGCCCACATGGGGCGGGGGGCTATCGTCGCGCATAAGCATGCACGGTAGCGCAAATCCCACACCCACGGCTCACGAATGTGTTGGGTAAAACGAGTGCAAAAACAATAACAAAAAACCGCATAACACAACAAAGAAATTTAACGTGGAAAAAATCTCAAATCCGGGGAAAAACCACAACCACCCGCGGTACAGAAATCCACTATTAAGAACGTTCAAAGAAACCTACACCGCTTCTCTATCAGCCGCTCTCCTTCCACCGGTTTCTGATCTCTTGAATTCTACTGAAACCCTAGGCCGAAAATAGGCTTAAATACCCACGGAATAAAGATGGACAAATTACATAAATACCCCTGACAAAAATTTCGGTCGGAGGCTTTGCCCCCGAACACCCGAGCGAAATCGTGTTGAGTGTCCAGAACATCCAACGTAGTCAGGCTCCATCTCTAACAGGGTGCCCCCACGTCCACCCATTACCGTTGAGCTGTAGCATGAGCGGTTGCACATGCTCGCCAGCGCACACACCCATGCGCGCGGTAATGCACGCACGTAGTTCCCACTACAGTCGTGTGGTATTACGGGCGATATCATACGCACGGCGACGCACGCACAACAATGCACTCACTACAACTCCCCCCTTCCTCCTTGCAGAAGCGCGGGCAGTAGAGGTGGACATAAAAACCGGGCCTGTCGGGCCGACCTAGGCCCGACTTGAAAAAAGCCTGAAAGGCCCAAGCCCGGGCAGGCCCTATCCAAGCCCAGGCTGGGTTTGAAGGCCTAACAATGCCTAGATTTCAACGTATAGCCTGGCCTGGTTGTCAAGCCCCAATTCAAGCCCACATAAATTCTAACTTCGTATCTGTTTGCCAAGCATTCGTTGCAACATATATATCTATATTTATATGTGCATGAGTACAAATTAAACACATAACAAACACTCTTACCTACAGACGCTCTGCCCCGAGTCTGTGTCAGTCATCCTCTAGTAAGTGAGCCTTCTCTTGCGCACTTACAATTGCTTCAATTACCTACACAAAAATAGACGACGAGCTTAGTCATAAAACCAAACATGACTAAGTGAGAAAACATACCTCTTCAAGTACTGTCGAAGGAAACAATAAACATTAGCATCTATAAACAGTTATGTATATTCATATCATGTACATGTACATGAAAACATGAAATCAATATCTTTCATTCACATTAGAGTTTATCTCATTCTTATGCTTCGTTTTCATCTTCTCGTTTTGGTTAAAATTGTAAAGGTATGTTTACATGCCTCTGGGTTTTCAACGACCTCTGAGCCTTCAACGACTTCTGGCCTTCCACGGCCACATACAATTTCAAATATTCTGCCATGGGTATTCATACCCCCCCCCCCACAGCACCAGCTTAACCCTTATCATTTCATTTACATTCCTCTTTATTTCATTTGTATTCATAACTCTCAAAAGATCTGTCCGCATTATTCAACGTGTATTTGATTTATAATTTTTTCCTCAGAATTATTGCTTATTTCCAATTTCGCATCATTTAGCAATTTTGAGATATTAGTGATTCCAAAACGAAACGAATACAAAAGTAATCATTTTCTAAGTTACCATCAGTATAGCGAAAAAAAGGCTGAAGTAGTAAATAAGTAAAAAACCCACCCCAAGTTTGCCTTTACCCTTGTCCCTCGTCGGATTCTCGTCACGTTTATCGCCGGACGCCATCCGCTGCAGTATCAAAAAATTATTTACTTTAGGGTTGCACAAACAATACACACAAATGGACTCCTTAGATGGCCACAACTTGCTTAGGGGAGGATTAACTTTGGTGACTCAAAAGAAAATGTCACACTCAATTTATAGCCGCGACAAACTTCAGATTTCAACCACTAAACATTTTATTCAAAGGTTAAAAAACCCATGAGAAGTAATCAAGACTCAAACCGAACATTAAGAAATCAAAACCAGAAAAAGGGGCAGCTCACAACAAGGGTAAAAACAGCCCAATGATCTGCTATTAACAGCTCCAAGGGCTGCTGTCCAAGGGTTTCTATAACCGCAACGTCAAGGATTGTCAATAGCAGTTCAACATGACAAGAAATTCCCACTCAATTCCAGCCGGCCAAGTAGCAGAACAGCCAACGGTTCCCTCAGATTTCAAGGCATGCTTAACATACGATCGTTAAAGAAAAGAAAACCATGCTCCTCAAATTTCATAGACAGTCGGCAAGTTATTCACCGCCAATACCCAAGAAAACAACTATCTCTTAAAACAAGAACCACATCAAACCCTAGTTCTTCATATTCGAGCAATAAAATAAAAGAGGAAGAAGGCTCACAGTGGAGGGAGATTTAGTCGCAAGCCGTCGTCCAAGGCTCAAATCCAGCCCAAAATAGTAGCAGTTAACCTCTCCCTGCCCAATCAACTAAGGAGAAGGCGCTGCTAATGGAAATTGAAACAGCCCTAAGCTGAAACCAGCAGATCGAGAGCTCCAGGAGGCGGAAAAGTATCGTACCAAAGAGAGTTAACTCTCAGCAATATTATCCTCACGATCCACCGCCTCCACCGCCTTCTTATATTATATCTTTCA
Source organism: Platanthera guangdongensis (assembly GCA_039583875.1). Lineage (NCBI taxonomy): Eukaryota > Viridiplantae > Streptophyta > Magnoliopsida > Asparagales > Orchidaceae > Platanthera > Platanthera guangdongensis. Next base: position 149,869,628 of record CM077161.1, on the reverse strand, counting down.
CTATTATATGGAAAAAGTTATCTTTGGTGAAACATTCAAAAATATCAATTATGTTCTCGTTTTTATATTTTAATGACTTGACATATATTATAATCTATTTCAAAAAAATTAAAATACAATGTCCATTCAAGTAACTACACTATCAAAAAATTAGAAGTAATGATGAAAATTTATTTAAATTCAAAAAGTTTTTTAGTAGAGCTTCTAAACCTACTATGATAGGTTGTCATTATGCATATCAGCGGTTTATTCAAGGAAGGTTGTCATTAGGCATATCTGTGGTATTTTCGAGGTGATGACATTAAATCAATCAATTTTATTAAAGTCAAAATTAATATTTTTAGGTCAAAACGTATATTATTTTACAAAAAAAAAATTATAATATTTATGTATATTTTTTACCGCCATTTTGAGTACTCATATGTATATGTTGCGTGCGAAACCCGCCTTGATGGGGCGGGCAAAAACCGTCGTCGTCGGCCGGGTACTGTCGCCCATGGCCATAGGGGCGGAGCCCCGTGTCGGGCACTCGTAATATTATAATAGAAAACTAACATCACTCCTAACAGCTCACTGCCTACAAGAATAGTCATTAATATAACCCAAATCAAATATTCCGGCATTTGAAATTTCTATTCAGCCAACCCATTCATATATCAAAACCACCCAACCAGCCGCTATATTCAGTCTACTAAAAGAAACTTCAGCAAACAAAAGAAGAAGAAACAAAATGAAACTTCAAACGAGACGACCGTCGCAAAAATATCGAAAAATCCCAAACTTCAAAATACATTGTACGACGTCGAACCGACACTAATTTTCAGTTCTTTCATCATCGGGAATTTCTTTTTTTTAAGTGCATATCTTATATTTTATTTTGGATCGTTACACTGGTGCCCAGCCCTGGCTAAGCCCGGACAAAACCCGGGCTTTATCCTGGCCTGGACCAGGCCGGGCAAAGCCTGTGCCAGGATTGAAAAAGCCTGACCCAACCGTTGCCTTAACGGCTCTTTGAAAAGAGCCTTAACTAATGGCTCTTTTTAAAGAGCCGTTAAGGCCTTCCTGGTAGCTTAGCTGTCATGAAATGACTTTATGTCATTTCCTGGCAAGTATTGGCAGGAAATGACATTAAGTCATTTCCTGACAACTAAGCTGCCAGGAAAACTGCAGCCTAGGCAGTATTAGGCTGCCTAGACTACTTTTTATTGTTTTTTTTAAAAAATAATTTTTATTGATTTTAAATTCTATACAACCCCCATCTGATCACTCTCTCTCTCTCTCTCATACTCTCTCTCTTACTTTCCAAATTCCTAACACAATTTCTGTTCTTCTTCGACAGCGTCTTCCTCTTTGATGACATCTTCCTTTTTGATGTCAGTGACCTCGACATCCTTCGCGTATGAAATTGTGGAGCGCAAGCACTTGGCTCTAGTCTGGGAGCACTTTGAAAAAGTGCATGGGGGCGCAAAATTTAAGGCAAAGTGCAAACACTGCTCAAAACTTCTGACCATTAGCAGGAATTCGACGTCCACGCGACATATCAAATTGTGTCTGGCTAAACAAGCCCCCGAGATAAGTCATGCACAAATTGCGGCACGCGGGCAAATTTGGACGTGCAATCAAATGCATCAATGAGAGCTGCAAATGGAGAAGGTTATCAAACAAGGATTACTGTTCGGACACTACGACAATGAGGACGAGACATATTACATACATGCAGGACTTTAACCAAAATATCTGCAGATAAGTAGATCTACACTTAAACGTGATGCATATAAATCTTATTTACAATCAAAATAATATTTAATTAATTATTTTGAAACTTTTGACGATACAGTTAGTCTAACGAGTGATTTCTGGAGTAGCAATATAAAAACAAGATTATCGTATATGTGTATTACGTGTCATTGGATCGATTCCGATTTGTGGGAGCTAAATAAACGTATTATATTTTTGAATATCTACATACAAGTCAAACTATTTATCACGTAATTACTAAATATATTCATGAATTTAAAATTAAATATAAAACTATTCGTATTTATTTCAATAATGCTACCAATAATACGATAACAATCGAGCATTTAAAACGAGATTTGAAACAAATAATAAAAGAAATTTTTTTCATACTCGTTGGGTATGTCATGTTTTAAATCTAGTTGTGCAAGATAGTTTAACATATATGAAACCTTATATTAATAAAATTTTTATTATGTTAAAATATATTTACAGTTCTAAAAAATAAAAACAAGATTTAAAAAAAGTTGTAACTACACAAGGTCATAAATTTTTAAAACCTGAATCTGATATGCCTATAAGATGGAATTCAACCTATAAAATGTTAAAACGAGTCGTGTGATAAAAAACACAACTAATGAAATTTTATAATATGTCTGAAATGTATGATCTTCAAGATTCTGATTGGGATGTGATTGAAAGTTATATAAATTTGCTAGAAGTTTTTTTATAGATAAACAACTATTTTATCCGGCGATTATTATCCGATGAGACCACTAGTTATCGAAAATTTTGTATTAATTACAGAAAAATTTAGTGTTTATAAAAAATATGAAAGTTGGCACCCGTTAACTAAAATAATGAAAGATAATTTTTTAAAATATTATAGAAAAATGTCTGCTATGTTTTCATGCTCCGCAACTTTGAATCCTTTAATATGTGTAGATGACGTAGAAAATCTTATAGAAGAAATAAATAGTAATTTGAATTTAAATCAAATATCTATGTAATATGATAATGTAAGTGTTTCAAAATTTAGTAATGATTTTACAGAATTTTATAATTATTACGATCAGCTATATGGATCGCGACCTAGAGAAGAAAGCACACAACCTAAAACAAAAGATAATTTTAAAATAAAATTTTAGAATTAGCAGCCCGTAAAAAACAAAGAATTTCAAGTACTTTAAATGAATTAGCATTATATACGAAAACACAATTTCAAGATTTTATGATTTCAAATGAAATAGAAAATTTTGATATTTTGCAATGATGGGAAATTAAAGTTAATACGTATCCTGTTATGTCCTTCATGACCCGAGATTTACTAACAATACAAGCAAGTACAGTAGCTTTAAAGTCTGTGTTCTCTTTAAGTAGCAGGATTATGAACGAGCGAACAAGTCGTCTGAGCGACGAGTCTTTGGAAATTTGCATATGCTATAAGGACCACCTGAATGCTATGAAGAGGAGACAACATGTCGCATCGATCGAAGATAGCTCGTCCGAGGTTGAAGACGAGCTAAGCGGCCTAAATTTGGCCGGTGAAAGTCAAACCTGAACGACACCTTCAGGGTTCGAGTGATTGAGACATCGAGTATTGTATTTTTCTAAAGTGCAATTTTTTTGTTTTTTCAGATTTGTATTTTTTAAATTTTATTATAAAATTTTTGGAGCTTATTGTAAATTTGTAATTCTTTTTCTAAAATTAATAGAACTTTTTCATGATTTATAAATGTAACTATTTTGTATTTTAAAAATTTTTGGAGCTCATGAAATACAATACACTGAATAAAGTTAATTATGTTTTAAAAATAAATATTTTATTAACTTTTTTAAAATAACTATATATTTTATTTAGCCGGGCCAGACCCAGGCCCGACCTGGGCCTGGCCCAGCCAATAGGGCCTAAACAAGCCTTCTCCTAAGGACGAGGCCTGAGCCCGGCCTGGACCTGGCAAAAACCAGGCCCGGGCCCAGGCTTTTTTGAAAATGCCCGGGCTTGGTAGGCTCGGACTCGGCCTGGGTCTTCCAGGCCTTATGCCCACCCCTAGCAGGCAGTAGCACACGCTTGCCAGCGCGTGCACCACTGCGCACAGAGACGCGCGCCCAACAGCGTGCCCACTACCGCCGCGCAGTTGCGCGGGCAGTAGCACTTGCACATAAGCATGCGCACCGCTATGTACATTAACTAACAATTAGAATTTTCCTTTGTAGCCTCTAACAAACCCTACTCCTCAGCAGGGTACACCTCAGACACAGAACATGGTTCCACCCCCGTTGGCTCCGACTCCGTTCCAGCAGACGGAGATGTGACAGACACTGACGACCATCTTGGAGGCCTTTAGGGCTCAACAGGCTCCGACTCGTCAGCAAAATCCCGGGGCTAAATGGTTGAGCGTCTTCCTGGGGCTTTCTCCTCCATCCTACCTCGGGATGGAGTCAACAATCCGTACAGAGGAGTGGCTGGATATTTTTTACGAGATGATGGCTGGGATTCGATGCCCGACGGAGGAGGCTGTAGCCTTAGCAGTTTCCTGCTTGGAGTCGCACGCGAAGAGATGGTGGAAGTCACTTTTAGACACCACCTTTGCTGGAGTGGATTGCGCAGACATCTCCTGGGAGGAATTCAGAGCAGCTCTGACGGAGCATTTTGTACCTCAGTCGGCATGGGATGAATTGGAGGACATGTTCCTACAGTTGAGGCAGGGTAGTAGGACAGTGTTATAGTACTACTGAGAGTTCAGACATCTAGCTCGCTTTGCGGACTCGTATCAGTTGGACGATGTAGGATGCGCAAAGAGGTTCTATAAGGGCCTTTACGATGACATGAGGAAGTCCCTCCTCTTCGTCTTTGATGGGAGCTTGGCCAGTTTTGGATCCCTAGTTTGGATTTGGGCTAGGTTCACTAATTAGGTTAAGTTTTGACCCATAATGTATAGCCAGGGTCAAGTCTTTTAGTCTTAGAGTTTAGGCTAAGTCATTAGGTTCAACCTTAATGGACCAGCCAGCAGAAGACTTCGGGAGACTCAAGACTTAGAAGAAATCAAAGTTTAGAATATAAGTTCGATGTTCGTCGAACTCAGCTCGACAATAGTCATGCTTTACTCGACAAACTCAGAATCAATTCTCTGAGTTGAGCTTGACGATATTCGAGCTCAGGTCGACGAAGTATGGTGTTCAACTTCAACATATTCTTTCCGGATTATTTTCGCTAAACTCAGCTCGACGAAGACAGATTCTGTGCTGGACGAACTTGGACCGCAGAATTGGCAAGTTATTCGCAGAATGCAGATCGCTGAGCGCAGGTCGACGAACAAGATTTCTCAGCTCGGCGAACTTGGATCTCCGGTCGACGAAATCTGTTCGGAGCTCGGCGATTTCTGTCCACGACCTAACTTAGTTTTTCCTTATTTTCTGTCCCTATTTCCATATATTATTTAGCAGTATTTCTCAGAGTAATTAATGCATATATTCTCTTGAATATAGCCATTATTGGCAGCATTAATTATGGTGTTCATGAGAGTTAATTACTTTCTTAATTTATTGGGACAGTTGGGAAACTCATTAAAGACAATATTCTCCACCCGTATTTCATTCTCTAGGCAATCATCATTCAACGTAGAAAATTCAAAATTCAAAGCAGAATTAGACAGAGAATATAAAAGAAATTTTTCTCTTTTCAGCAGATAACAACAAGAGAAGATTTATAGAAATATACCCAAGATCATCTGCCTCTTCTCTGTGTAGAAAACATCCAGTTTTCTCCTTGTGCTTACTGAAGACTGAAGAAGAAGAACAAATATACATCAAGAGACTTCTTCAACTTCTCTTCAGGAACATTCAAGGACAACAATCATTCTATCAGTCAGAAGTTCTTGGACATCATTTCAAGACAAGGCTGAAGACCTACAGCCTGAGCAGGGCTCCAAGTGATTTTGGAAGGAGCTTTTGACAACATCAATCCAATAAGTCTTCTCTGTTGATTAGAGAAACAAAAGACACCATCAATTCTCTCACCTCATGTACAAAGGGTTTATTAACTCCCTTCAAAAGTTTATTCTTGGTTTTTGGGTACCCGATCAAAAGCTCAAAAGGTTGTGAGGTCTCACTAGAAATAGATCTTGTGGTGGCAGTCAGCTGATCAAAAACCTGCTAGTGGATTCCTACTAGGGTGGTAGAAGAGTGGATGTACCAAGTTTGGGGAACCACTATAAAATTCTTGTGTCGTCTGGTTGATCATTTTCTGTGTTGTTTTTGCTTTACTATGATAGGATAGTTGTGCTGTGATAGCTTAGTTTGCTGTGTTAGTTTAGCTTAGTTTATCTTTCCTATTATTACTATTATAGTATCACCTATTTTAATACTCTAATAAAATTAAAAACAACCAAAATTTTAATTACTCTATTCGCCCCCATTCTAGAGTAAATCAGATCTATCCCCTATATTGGTATTTATGGCATACCATATCTTTCAGCCAGGATCTTGGAGATGACAAAGAAGCTGGAGGCAGACCAGCTTACAGTTCGGGACTGGAAGAGACCGGCTAATAACTTAGTGATTGGTGGTAGGAGAGACCAGCCTAGAGGTCGTGTCATTGTGGAAAGGAGGAATGAGGATCAACCCTGCTAGGATGACAGGTAGGAGCAGAGGAACCCGGTCGTGTTGGCTCCTCAGCCCTTATAGATGCAGGAGTTTCCAGGGCTAGTGGAGGAGGCACCAACATGCTTTTGGTACAACCAGCCGTGACACTTTCGGAGGAATAGTCCCATGAGGGAAGCTCCACTACCAGCTTTACAGGAGGCCCTACCTGCTCGGCAATTTGGAGGTCAAGGACGTGGTTGAGGTCGTAGATTTTAGGGCGGAGACCGCAAACAGGATAGAGGGTAGATGTATGCCATGGATCTGGCTCAGCCCTGGAACCCGGAGCGGATGATAGCAGGTATGCCTGTGATTTAAAGTTTCCTCCCTTTCTAGAAGCTAGATTACATGAATATAGAACTGTAGAATTAGGGAAGAACCTGAAATTAGATATCTAAGAAGAAAAACTTAACTAACTCAGGGATAGTGATGGTGTGTGGCAAACCTGCCCATACCCTATTTGACACGGGAACATCACATAATTTTGTCTCGGAGGAGTTTATTAGAGACCTGGATGAAAGATATTAACTTAAGGTTAGCTAGTCACCTAACGGTGGGGGGGGGGGGGGGGGTGGGGGTGATTAGGTCTTTAAAATTTCTTAAGTCTTTTTATTATTTTCTTACTAAGTGATCTAGATCTTGTCCTTAGTACTTGTAATATAAGAGAAGAACAAGCAACAGAGTAAACCACATAGCTATTTATAGTGGTTCTCCAATTAGGTACATCCACTTTCCCTCCCACCTTTCTAACTTATGTTAGACAAGACACAAACTCCGCCAAAATGCTCCTTAGAGCTTACACCTCAGGTCCTCAGCCTTACACTCAGGTTCTCTTCAGAACCCTACCTAAGAACCACAAAGCTTCCTACCTCAGAGCCCTGCAGTGCTCCTACAGCTCAGTAGTCCACAGACCAGCTACCTCAGCCTTATCCCTAGGTATATAGCTCAGGCTTTTCAACCCTACAACTTCAGGCACAAGACACTACTCTCAGAGTGCTATAGCACTCCTATAGCTCAGTACCCTTTCAGGTACCTACCTCAGTGCCCTTTTAGGCACCTACAGCTCAGCCTCCTCCAAGGCTACAACTCAGTGACACACTTGTCACCTATGGCTCAGTGACTCAATAGTCACCTAGTAAGGAACTAGGTCCTACTACTTAGGCTGGGAGGATAGCCCTTGTAACATCCCATGTTACACAAGCAATTTATAGTGGTTCCCCGATTTGGGTACATCCACTTTCCCCCTTCGACCTATCTCCCAACAAGGGACGACTCGGTCACTTCACCAACAAGATTGAAATCCAATCCTGGCACTGTTTTGAACCGGGCTTGGGGTTTCTTCTGGTGGGACCCACAACGGTCATTAAGGAGTATTCTAGTGTATAAATACACGCGTATTTTTGAACAGCAAAAAAAAACACACAGAAAAATATACACGAGCCGCCGACGTGACCTAGATCGCGATACCTGCTCCGCCGCCGTCGCCGCTCATGCTAGTAGATCGCCGGCCGTTTGATCGTGGTTTCTTCCAGATCTTCCGGCGACAGAAGCTCTGCCAAGCACAACGTCTCACGCGTCTAACCAGAGATCCCTTGTCTCTTGATTCGTTGATCGGGAAAACCTTCCCCTTCTGAATCGATCGAGACGATCGATCCTAGTGTGACCGTTGGAAGACCTTGCTAGCTTTGCTACGAAGATTGATTCTCCAAAGTACAGCAGCCACACACCGTTGTCGCCGCCGATTCCGAGAACCGAGCTGCCGCCCTTCTTGCCGTCGCCGATTTCGGGGAGATTCTCTCCAAGAGAGATCTACGGTTGTGGACTCTTCGTTGACTTCAAGAACACGTCATCAAACGAAGAGGGACACCTTAGTCTCCAAAAGTTGTTTGTATTTCTTATACATTCTAGTTTCATTTTTGTTGTAAAGGAACGTTGGTTCCTAGTGTAAGGGTTGGGTGCAACCCGTGTTGTGGGAGTGTTGTCTCCTACGTGTGGAAGGGTTCCTTCCGATAGTGCAAGGATTGGATTTCAATCCTGTTGGTGAAGTGACTGAGTCGTCCCTTGTTGGGAGATAGGTCGAAGGGGGAAAGTGGATGTACCCAAATCGGGGAACCACTATAAATTGCTTGTGTACTTTCTTTGTTGTGCTGTTTTGTTATCTTGTGCAGTTACAATTTTAATTCCGCAAAAACGCTGCAAGTCACCTATTCCCCCCCCCCCCCCATAGGTGAAGGTAGTTGACACTAGGTGAACTTTCAAGTGGTATCAGAGGGTGGTTCCTCATCAAAAAGGTTCACACCTTGAGTTGAATCCTGCCACTAGTGTCAAGAAGAAGGCAAACATCTACTATGGACGGGCTCAAGTACACTGGCAAGATCCCTGTGTGCACCAGGCTCAACTTTCCTATCTGGAAGGAAAGGATCAGGTTCTACATGGAAGCAGTTGATCCTCGACTCTTCATGATCGTGGAGGAGGGACCTTATGTCCCCACTAAGGTCTCCACCATTGATCCTACCAAGAAAGTGCCAAAGAAAATTTCTGAAATGGACAAGGACGAGATGGTGCTGGTGGGACTTGACAAGAAGGCACAGAACATTCTGGTCAGCGCGGTCGATGACTCAATGATGCAGAACTTCTGCAACTGCAGGACAGCAAAGGAGATCTGGCACTGCCTGATTATCCTAATGGAGGGCACTGATGAAGCGAGAGATGATCGGAGATCCCTCCTGAACCAGAAATATGAGGCCTTCAGACAAGGGCCTAAGGAAGAGATCGGAGTCACCTTCGAGAACTTCCTCAAGATTGTCAATGCCCTCAAAGGATATGGAAGAGTGTTCACTGATGGTGAACTTAATGATAAATTCCTTAGGTCCCTTACTAAGGAATGGGACACAAAGATCTGCGCCATCCGAGAGTTTGGCAGACTAGCTGAAACAGACCCGCAAATTCTGTTTGGGAAGCTAATGTCCTATGAGCTTCAACTGAACACCAGGAAAGCAGAAGAAGAAGCAGAGAAGGCTGCAGCCAAGGAAAAGACTGTGGCTCTAAAAGCCATTCACTCCAGGAAGGGCAAGGGTGCGGTTTCATACCGTGCCAGGAAAAAGGATGAGGAGGAGGACTCCGAGTCTTGCTCCTCCTGCTCAGAGTTGTCTGAGTAAGATTTCTCCCTCATCACCCGAGAATTCAAGAAGTTCCTCAAGATGAGGAATCAAAGAAAGAGAGACGGCTCCTCCTCCAGACATCAGACGAAAAATTACTCTTCTGACAGGTATGCTTCAAAACCGAACAAACATCGCTCCGCTGACATTATTTGTTTTGGATGCAATAAGCCAGGACACGTCGTGGCCGACTGCCACCAAGGCAAGAGAGAAAAGGGGAAGGGAGAGGAGCACAAGTATTCTAGAGATAAGAAGAAAGAGAGGAGCTACATTGCCAAAAAGCCAAAGACACTGAGTGAATCTGATTCCTCAGACTTCAGTGATGATGAGGAAGCCTACTTCGGGCTGGTGGGTCGCTCCGACTCAGAAGGAGAATGCCCCCCATTTACTGGGAAGGTAAAAGCTCACACCCCTCTCTCCGACTCTGACTCTGATCCTGATTCTCAGGATGATGACCCTGAGGATAGCCTTTCGGCCCGTGAAGCGGAGCTCCTCGAGAAGTATGAGCTTCTACTCAACACTTTCGAGGAGTGCCGTAAGAGATTGAAGGCTGAGAAAAAGGAAGTGAAATTTCTTAAGGGTGAGAGTGTCTCCCTAAGGGAAGAGATCACCAGTTTGATCTCTCTCCGACAGGAGCACCTAGACCTGACTTCAAAGCATTCAGAGTCTCTTAAGCTCCTTGATCTTAAGCAGGAGGAAGTCGACAAGTTGGAAGAACAACTTGCGGCAGAAAGGAAGATCGTCAAGAGCTTCTCTATGCCAAAAACAGTTCTTCCAGTTGTTGATACCTTCTCTGCTCAGGCCAAAGGAGCTGGCTTGGAGCATGTAGGGTTATCTGGTTCCTCATCCAGGAGAAACAGGAACCAGAGAAAGAATAAGGCCGCCAAGAAGGCCTCTGCTGCTGAAAAGGGAAAGGCTCCCCTCAGTCCTGTTGCGTTCAGAAAGCCTAGCTTTCCTTGCAACCAACATGACTTTGAGGCAACCTTTGGTCATCATTTCCGGCCCTCGGTTGCAAAGCCAAAGAGCCGATATGATGGTTGGACTTTTCCACGCAACTTCGATGAGAGTGTCTTCAAGGCACCTTATGAGTAAATCCACATGGGAAATTATGGTCAATTCTCTAGCGGCCATAATGGAAAGTAGGCACCAAAATCCAAGCCTGTGATACTGAAGGAACAGAAGGTGAAGAAGTCATGTGACTGCAATCACTATGGTGCCTCCACCTCCAGATCCAAGGCCCCGGCTGTACCCACCATTCCCAGGGTAAAGCAGGAGTCTAGGAAGAGGTACAACAGATTTGACTGTTGGTGTTGTGGCAAAGTAGGTCACTTTGCCGTGGATTGTTGGTTTAATCCGAGGTATAACGAGACTCCCTATGTTAGCAATGCGAGGCCGACCACTCGTAGGGTTAACCACCCGAGGGGGAGTATGCTAACCAAGAATCTAGGACCCAAGTTTGATTGGGTTCCTAAGGGAAATTAAATTTATTTTGCAGGAATGTCCAAAGGCCACCAAAATGCCAATATGGTACTTGGACAGTGGATGCTCCAGGCATATGACTGGGACAAGAAGCCTGCTGCGTGATTACACTCCAGTCGAGAATGGTCCCAAAGTCATCTTTGGGGGGTCAGATCGAGGAGTTACCAGAGGTTACGGTATGATTTCCAACGGTATAATCTCTATCACCGATGTGGCTTATGTTGAAGGGTTAAACCATAACCTGATCAGTGTAAGTCAGTTATGTGATAAAGGTTATGACGTTAAGTTCTGCAAGGATAAATGTCTGATAATATCATGTGCCTCTTCTAAGACGGTATTAACAGGCATCTGGAGCAGAAATATCTTCTGCTTAAATTTTCTTATTTTAGATTCATCTACCCCCGTATGCCTAGTGGCAACAGGCAGTGCATCTCTTTGTGAACAATGGCACAAGAGATTGGCACATATTAATTTCAAAACAATTAGTATGCTATTTTCTAAAAACTTAGTAAGGGATGCTCCCATTATCAAGTGCGTCAAAGATAGCCCCTGTCCTGCATGCTAGATGGGCAAACAGACTCGGGCTACCTTTAAGAGCATTGCAGACAAAGACTCTTCCCGATGTCTTTATCTTCTGCATATGGACTTGTTTGGTCCAATGCAAGTTCATAGCTTGGGAGGCAAGTCCTATACGCTAGTGATAGTTGATGATCACTCTCGGTTTACATGGGTGTTCTTCTTAAAACGAAAGTCAGACACGGTTGACATCTTCACTAGTTTTGTCAAGCAGGTTCAGAACGAATTTAACTACTCTGTGGTCAAAATCCGAAGTGACCATGGAACAGAATTCGAATCTGGTGCTATGACAGAGTTTTGTAAAGAACAAGGTATCTTTCATGAGTTTTCCTCCCCGCGCACTCCTCAGCAAAATGGAGTTGCGGAGAGGAGAAATAGAACTCTCATTGAAGCTTGCACGACAATGTTGAAAGACGCTTCTCTCCCAGAATACTTCTGGGCAGAGGCGGTCAATACGGCCTGTCATGTACAAAACCGAGCATTGATCAACAAGCATCATCGTAAGACGACTTATGAGCTACTGAGAGGCAGGAAACCAACCATGTCCTACTTAAGGATCTTTGGTTGCAGATGTTATGTACTGAATAATGGGAAGTACCCACGTATTAAATTTGGTGAAAAATGCTTCGAAGGCATATTCATGGGCTATAGTTCCCACAGTCGGGCATATAGGGTCTTCAATAAGAAAACCCTAGTGGTAGAAGAATCAATTAATGTTGTATTTGATGAAGGAAGCCTGCTTAACAGCAATTCTTCCAGCGGTATTCTTGAAGATGCAGGTGCACGACTTAAACAGCTGAGTCTCGATGAGACCGCTAAAGATGAAACTCCTAAGTACGTCAAAGTTTCCACCTCAACGTCAATTGGGAATGTTGAAGATCAAACTGGAGAAAATCTCTTAGAAGAAGGAGAAGCCCAAGAAGTAGTCGAAGCTCCAGACGCCAGACTTCTAGAGCTCCAGCACATGAGGGATCACCCTAGAGAGCAGATCATCGGAGATCCTCGTGCTGGTGTCAGAACTCGAAGAGGTACTATTAACGAGATTTTGCATCTTAGCTTCCTGTCACAGGTTGAGCCAAAGAAGTTCGACAAGGCGAACAAAGATGCGGCATGGATTTTGGCCATGCAAGATGAACTGCATCAATTCGAACGATGCAACGTTTGGACGCTGGTTCCCAGACCACAAAAGAAGAATATGATTGGCACCAAGTGGATCTTCAGAAACAAACTGGATGAACATGGTGTCATCATAAAGAACAAGTCCAGGCTGGTGGCTCAAGCTTACAGACAGGAGGAGGGGATTGACTTCGACCAGACCTTTGCTCCAGTGGCAAGGCTCGAGGCAATCAGATTGTTCCTGACGTATGCTTCGCACAAAGGATTCACAGTCTATCAAATGGATGTGAAATCAGCATTCTTGAACGGAGACCTGAAAGAGGAAGTATACGCCGCTCAACCCCCAGGTTTTGTCAATCCTACCTATCCCAATCATGTATATTTTCTTAATAAAGCTCTATATGGTTTAAAACAAGCTCCACGAGCTTGGTATGAGACTTTATCTAGTTTTCTTCTTGATAACAAGTTCTCTAGAGGTAAAATAGATAAGACATTGTTTCTCAGGGAAGTCAGAGGCAATATTTCGCTGGAGCAAATCTATGTCGATGACATTATATTCGGCTCAACGGACAACAATCTTTGCAAAACGTTTTCTAAACTTATGCAAGGAAAGTTTGAAATGAGCAGTATGGGAGAGCTAAAGTATTTCTTGGGACTTCAAGTGAAACAGTCTGAGGATGGAATCTTCATCTCTCAGACGAAGTTCACAAATGAACTCCTCAAGAAATTTGGTATGGAGAATGTAACCTCTATGAGGACTCCAATGGGATCTACCATGTCTCTGGATAAGGATGAGAAAGGTAAACCCTTCGATGAAACCAAATTCAGAAGCATCATTGGATCCCTGCTCTACATTACTGCCAGTAGACCGGATATCATGTTCTCCACATGTATCTGTGCCAGATATCAGGTGAACACTAAGGAATCTCATTATGTAGCTGCAAAGCGAATTCTAAGATACCTTAAAGGTACTCCCAATCTTGGCTTGTGGTACCCAAGATACAATGATGTCGAGCTAATAGGTTTTTCAGATGCGGACTTTGCAGGGAGTAGGGATGACAGGAAAAGCACTTCCGGGACGTGTCAATTCCTCGGAAGAAGACTTATCTCATGGAACAGCAAGAAGCAGAATTGTGTAGCAACCTCCACAGCGGAGTCTGATTACATCTCGGCAGGAAGCTGTTGCGCACAACTCCTATGGATCAGAAACCAGTTATCCGACTACGACCTTCGGTTCAAGGAAGTACCCATATACTACGACTCCTCCAGTGCAATTGCAATCGCCAACAATCCGGTATCGCATAGCAGAACGAAGCATATTGAAGTGCGCTACCACTTTATTCGAGAGCACGTGGAGAACAAGGACATCTCTCTATGTTATGTCCCCACGGACAAGCAGCTTGCCGATATTTTCACAAAGCCCTTAGACGAAGCCAAGTTCAGTCTTTTCAAAACTGAGTTGGGAATGCTAAACTATGAGGAATGAAGACTACAGAAGCTCCGGGCTCTTGCATCTAGAGGGAGCCTCTGTCAGGACCTCAAGTGTGAGCACAGGTGTAAGAACTGAGGGGGAGCAAGGGGTCTACAGCAACAGACCCAGATTTGCAGAAGCCGAAAAGGGGGAGATATTACCCTCTCGGCTAAGACTAAGGTGGCTACAAGTTTACTCCCTCGAAAACTGGTATTGGTAATGTATATCTCTCTCAACTCAATTTTCAGTTCATGATTTTCATTCCCATACGTTCTATTCACCTTAGCTTGTAGGGTTTAGGCTTCTTCAAATAGGGGGAGATTATTGGGTATTGTATCTACAAAGTACCTGATTTGAAGAAGCCCCTAAACAAGCTAAGGTAAATAGACAATGTATTTGATGAAATCTTTTAAGTTGTGCTTGCAGTTATTCCACGCTAAGTACACACTAATGTCAGGGTGCAGTAGGTCAATATACACGGGTCTGCGCGACGTAATCCCTCGTTGAGCAGATCAATGTGTTGGCCTACGTGTACTCTCTCTACTGGAGTGTACTTATCTTCAAGTACAGGGCCGTGATAATGCAAGAGCAGACAAGGAGCAAGGATGGGTCAAAGAGCAGCTCATGGGTGGACAGACGAAAAATCGTCCAAGTATTTATCGACGAGAATCACCAAGTGATTCTCGCCGATTCGGCGAGAATCACTAGTGATTCTCGCCGAATCGTCGAGAATCACTGGTGATTCTCGCTGTCTCTTTCCAACTACCTCAGAGCGTGCAAACAAGTCTACATCGATGAGAATCACCTTTGATTCTCGCCGAATCGGCGAGAATCACCTTCGATTCTCGCCGATTTTGCCTTAGGCAATTTTCTGGAAACCGCTGGACCGGACTCTGCCGCTGGCACTGTTTTGAACCGGGCTTGGGGTTTCTTCTGGTGGTACCCACAAAGGTCATTAAGGAGTATTCTAGTGTATAAATACACACGTATTTTTGAACAGCAAAAAAAAAACACACAGAAAAATATACACGAGCCGCCGACGTGACCTAGATCGCGATACCTGCTCCGCCGCCGTCGCCGCTCGTGCTAGTAGATCGCCGGCCATTTGATCGTGGTTTCTTCCAGATCTTCCGGCGATAGAAGCTCTGCCAAGCACAGCGTCTCACTCGTCTAACCAGAGATCCCTTGTCTCTTGATTCGTTGATCGGGAAAACCTTCCCCTTCCGAATCGATCGAGACGATCGATCCTAGTGTGACCGTTGGAAGACCTTGCTAGCTTTGCTACGAAGATTGAGTCTCCAAAGTACAGCAGCCACACACCGTTGTCGCCGCCGATTCCGAGAACCGAGCTGCCGCCCTTCTTGCCGTCGCCGATTTCGGGGAGATTCTCTCCAAGAGAGATCTACGGTTGTGGACTCTTCGTTGACTTCAAGAACACGTCATCGAACGCAGAGGGACACCTTAGTCTCCAAAAGTTGTTTGTATTTCTTATACATTCTAGTTTCATTTTTGTTGTAAAGGAACGTTGTTTCCTAGTGTAAGGGTTGGGTGCAACCCGTGTTGTGGGAGTGTTGTCTCCTACGTGTGGAAGGGTTCCTTCCGATAGTGCAAGGATTGGATTTCAATCCTGTTGGTGAAGTGACCGAGTCGTCCCTTGTTGGTAGATAGGTCGAAGGGGGAAAGTGGATGTACCCAAATCGGGGAACCACTATAAATTGCTTGTGTACTTTCTTTGCTGTGCTGTTTTGTTATCTTGTGCAGGTACAATTTTAATTCCGCAAAAATGCTGAAAGTCACCTATTCCCCCCCCCCATAGGTGAAGGTAGTTGACACTAGGTGGACTTTCACAACTATTTGACCAAAAAGAGTGAAATGAAGACCAAGCCACCTTCCTTTGGACCAAACCCACCAAATTTGGCCCATGGCCAGCCCAAGTGAACAATACCAGCCCTACCCCTCTAAATCAGGAGAGAGAATGCATGCAAAGGGGTAGAAATGAGATTTTGAGAGAAAGAAGAGAGAGAAATGGGGATGAAATGGAATGGTGGCCATATGGCCACCCTTTCAGCTGGTTTCCTCTGCCCAAAACCAGCTGCCTGACCTCCTCACTCCATTCCAGAGGAAATTGGGGACTATGGGCCACTTGGCAGCAGGGGCGGAGCAACCAAGTTGAGCCCGAGCTCACCTTGGTTGTATCTCCCCATATACTCCACCTCAGCCCCAAATGACCTCACCAA
Source organism: Platanthera guangdongensis (assembly GCA_039583875.1). Taxonomy (NCBI): domain Eukaryota; kingdom Viridiplantae; phylum Streptophyta; class Magnoliopsida; order Asparagales; family Orchidaceae; genus Platanthera; species Platanthera guangdongensis. The sequence continues at coordinate 149,853,213 of CM077161.1, read as the reverse complement.
CAACTTCAGGAGGTAGAAAGGAGTGGAATTCGAGTGCTGAAACATGGAAAACAATGGAGAATCAAGGAATCGGGGAGGAGCTCGCCGGCGCACCACCACCATGGCAAACCGCCGCCTGACCCACAGCCAAGCCCCAATCCAGGTTCGTTTCACCTCACCTCTACCCATACTAGGATCTTAGATCGATTAGGTGAGATATCGGGCTCAACTGAGCCCGATGCCATGGGAGGAAAGTGAGATTTTTCCAAGCTTTTGAAACCGCTCGGGTTCGCCGTCATCGTCGTCTCCCACCGCCCCATCACCGGGAAATGATAGCCACCACCACCGTGAAGGTGATGGCACCGTTGGCCGGAGGTGGCGCCGCCTCAGCTGGCCGTAAATCGCCAGCAAAGTCGCCCAGGTCGGCTGAATCTCAGACGTTAATCCAGTGGGGATGATGACCGGATCCCGTCGGTTTACGCTTTAAGATTCATGCGGTTTCATTTTAAAAATCTAAATACTTATATATATATATATATATATATATATATATATATATATATATATATATAATGAGATGAATTTAATTAAGTGTCACATAAATACAGTGACGTTGCATGTCATTTTCAGGTCTCTTAGAAGCATTTCCAGAAACTAGTCCCTCAATTAAAAATGTAGCTGACTGTCTTACCTTTAGTTTGCCACCTTAAAGTTGTGATTTGGTGTAGTGTACAGTCCTGTAGGGCATTTCTCCTAGGCCTGGTCCTAGACTAGGGCAGAAATTCATTTGGATGCCCAAGTCAAACCAGCAATCACCATAGCCCCACATTTTGGGTACATGCATGATTAGGGCATACCTAGCCCCTTCCAATATTTAGGAATTTTTGAAACACTTTTTCCTATAGTTTTGGTCATTATTTCAAAATGTAAATAAATGAAATATAGGGAGTTATATGACTCCTCATGGCCCCAAATTTTGGGGGTGGGTCCTTGGGAACACCATTAGTGCATGATAAAATTTTCAGCACTTTTGGATCAATGCATGATGGGAAAATCCACTTGCATGTGTTGGAGTACATATTGCTTTGGGTGCTAATAGCAATAGTTCAAATATTGTGTATTCAGCCTAATGGAGGCATGCAAAAATCTTGGATTTGTTTACAGTGGTTCATTAGGGTAAATTGCAACCCTCAAATTAATTATGGGATTTTTGGAATCAAAAATCCCATTTATTGTAATTTATTTTAAATGTAGATCTTTTGAAAATAAATTTGGAAAATAGGTTTTTCTCAAGCACAAATCCTCAACCTTTGGCAAGATATAGCTAAGGTTACATTTGACTTAGGAAAAATTTGATCCTTCTGTTTGAAGAGCTTTTGGAATAAAATATCTTAAAATGCCCATTTTACCCTTATTTCATTTATTCTTGAATTGATGGATATGCACCTCAAAAAAATTTGGAAATAATTCTAATGCTGTAAAATTGTATTATTAGTCTTGCATAATATTTTCAGAATTAATGGGTGTATTGATAGTCTTTAAATTAATATAATGGCATTTTGGGTAAATATGTAAGAATGGAAATTGATAGGCCATTACACCATAAACGTTGATGAAACTATGCCAATAGTCATAAGTTAATGTTTTATATGTTCTGTAATTTTCCTGGAATTTTGGATTACATATTACCTGTACTTCATTTGGAAAATGGAATTTATGTGAAATTGGTATTAAATAAGAAATTGGAATAAATAATCAAAGGAAAATTATGAAACTCAGTAGACAGTAATAGTTTATCATTATACAATTCAGGAAAAATTACCTAGGTCAGTGGATGTCAAATCATACTACTTCATGTGTAAAGTGACCTAGTAATTAATTTAAAAGATTTAATTAAAGGATTATTTGGCCAAGGAAAATTATGAGAATTCATAGGATAGTTCCCTTAGCCCATACCACCCTAGGATAAATATTTAGGGGCAAGATGCCTTAAGGATTGGAAGATTCCATTCTTAGGGTAATAATAGGACATGATATACATATAACATAAATAGGTCTTACCTTAGGGGTTACCAGGGGATTGATTATCGGAAGAAATAAGAGAGTGCAACATGAATGATCCCTGGTGGGTAGTATGGTCTTAGTGATGGGTCAAAAGTGCAAGTCTTTAGGTAGCAACTAGAGTGGGGGTCGACGGAAGACCGTCGGTTTCCCAGTAACACCTTAAGTCACTCGGGTTGTTCCAGAGCAACAAAGAGAGCTGGGGTGAAACATGGGTAGCCATCAACTAAAATAAATATCCTTGCGAAAGAGAACGCTGGGCGTAATCCCAACACAGTTCCTAGTGCCCCTTGAGAGCCCTTCGCAGGGAATACCGGGGGCAGTCCTGGGATTAACCTTAAATCTCTAAGTATAATAACCCGTAGACAAGAGTAGTCTAATAGGTTAAGACATTTGTTGTACCTTCTCACCCGTGTAGGGTTGGAGAGATTCATGATATATGCTCACCCGTTTGGGGTTTGAGGGAGTTGGTATAAAGGCACTAATGTGCGTTCTCACCCGGGTTGGGTTTGAGGGTTTTCAGGACGGGTTTGGTCCTGCGAGCGGAAGGCTCGGAGTAAAATACTTGCATGTGCATAAATCTAGTGGCGGGGCATGCGGTACTGGCTGTTCGTCACACCGATGACAGTACGGTGCACCAGGCGGTTGTGAGGGTTAGAGGGGCCAGTGGGTTGTTTTACACTGCAGTCTGGAGGACGACCCCGATAACGCACATCCGACCCAACAAGACTGACGGGTTGTCAGCAAAGTACGTACGCGAGACTCTGGAGTGCACCTTGGACGTGTACATAGGCGTATGAGAGGGGTCTAAGGCTTGGTAGTGTGCATACCGGCCTAGAAGCGGAGACGCCCGCTCCGCTGCTGCCGTAGCCATAGCGGTGGTACCCGAGAGTGATGCTAGCTCTCAAAAAGTGGGAACTAAAGGTCTGTGATCACAGAGTCGTTGTGTGTGAGTTGCACTTGCCTGTGCATGAAATTGCATCATAACATTCATTCATATTAGGTCATACGCTTCATAGATCCTTATCATATAAATTAGTATGGGCTCTTTTATATGAGGAGTTAAATTTCCTGGAAATCCTAACTTATATATTTATATGGGCATTTATATAAGTTAGGGTACGTTTGTGATGATAGTATAGTGGTAGAATAGTTTATATACTTGCTCTTACTGCTGTCTTTACTTCCTTTACTGTACTGCTCTTACTTACTTGTACTATACTTAGAACTGCTAGAATAGATCAATATTACTTTTACAACTGCTAGTTAGATTATGTCACCTGCTTCCACTTTTGCTACCCCTTGTTGTCCTCCGCTTCGTCCTCCCGCTCGGTGCCTAGGAGCTACGGGGCGAGGTGCGGAGGAAACGACTTAGTCTTTTTAACTAATGGTCGGTGACCATACTATTTTTAGGAGCCCGTGGAGATGGAGCACCAGCACGTCGAGGAGGGAGGACTTGAGGAGCAGATACCGCTTCAGCAGGCTACTACCACTACTACTGTGCTCCTCAGGTGGGACGAGATCTGATATCTAGTATAGCTTAGCTTCCGCTTTTATTTATTTTGAGAGAGAGTGGTTTTGATGTACTAGGCATAAGCCCTTATTACTCTTTCTTTTGTACTCTTCTGTGGACTATATTGTGTACCGTTCATTTCATATATATGATTGTACTATGTGACTTGTGGACTAGTGGATTTATATACTGCCTTACTTCTTCTTCTCATATTGGCCTACAGATTAAATGATCGTACTAGCCGGCAGGATCGGCGTGTTGCGGTGTCGACTAACCCGTGAGTTAGTGCCACCGTAAGACGGCGGTTCTGGGCATAAGACCCGGTAGCCCTCCTTGGTAAGGGGAAGGAAGGGGTCTTACAAACTGGTATCACTTGAACAACGATCATATCAGAAAGAAGTCCACAATATGGGACCACCCCCGCCCGATCATTAGTTTGCGGACAAACTATGCAGCGGAAGCAGTGGTGTGCCCATGTGCAAAAGTCACATAAATGGTCCACAAAGTACAATGAGTTAGGCCAGTTCTGTTTTAACCTTACCTTTATGCAACATCCACAGGTCGCCGCGCCGCAATATGTGGCTCCTCCCCCTCCAGATGCCACTCCATTCCTACATACGGAGATGGGGCAGACTTTGACGGTGATTCTGGATGCCTTCAGATCCCAGCAAGTCCCGGCTCCACAGCCAAATCCGGGGTCGAGCTGGCTGAGTGCATTCAAGAGCCTGTCCCCACCGACGTACCGCGGGACAGAGGATGCGGTAAAGACAGAAGAATGGCTGGAGGCCATACACGAGATCTTAGCAGGCATCAGCTGCCCGGTCGGTGAGGCAGTACCTCTAGCCACCTCTGCACTAGAGGCTCATGCGAAGAGATGGTGGAAATCAGTACGGGAGTCTACATATGCAGACTTTGAGCTGTCAGAGATATCATGGGAGGAGTTTGGCGATGTATTTCTGGAGCACTTCGTCTCTGCTACGGACAGAGATGCCTTAGAGGAGAGGTTTTTGAACCTCAGGCAGGGGACTAGATCGGTGATCGAGTATCAGAGAGAGTTCTCTCATTTGGCCAGGTTCGCACGGATTCAGGATACCGATGATAGGAGGTATGCCAAGAGGTTCTACCGGGGTCTCAGGGATGATTTGAGGCAGGCCTTGCTGTTCATTTCTCATGGCACATCTAGGCAGATCATCGAGATGGCAAAGAAGCTGGAGGCTGACTAGATGATGGTGCGAGCCGGAGGGAAGACACCATTTGATGGGTCGACAACAGGAGAGAGTAGCAGGGGCTCTCAGAGAGGCAGGACTATCGTATACAAGAAGGGTGGGGGACGTCGTCGTCCCAACTTCAGGCAGGAGCAGGGGCCTCCTCCAGCATTAGCTCCCCCACCTCTACAGATGCATGATCCGAGGAGACAGGATGACCGAGGCCACCGATAGGTAGTTTGTTACGGATGCCGCCAGCCCGGTCACATTAGGTCGGAGTGTCCGCATCGATTCCATCCTCCTCCTCCACCTCCAGTGGCCCCAGTACAGCAGGGTCGAGGCCGAGGCCGGGGATATCACGGCAGGAGACGCGAGCAGGAGCAGATATACGCCTTGGACCTCACAGAGCAGAGGAACCCCGAGGAGGTTATCACAGGTACTTAAAGTTAATTATTAAATTTCTTGAATTTTTCAATTATATATATAGTACCTGGAACTATAGGATAACAATTAATTTTAACGTAAACAAACCTCAGGCATAGTTATGATCAGCGGCAAGCCCGCTCATACTCTCTTCGACACGGGTGCTTCGCACTCGTTCGTATCCGAGGCCTTCATCGACGGACTCGAAGGTGTGGAGAGGTTTCCTGGACTATAGATGAGGGTGCGTCTACCCGATGGGTCAGAGATGCGGACCACTACACATTGTGATATGGAGGCCGAGATTGGCGGCAAGGCATTTGAGGCGCCAGCAACTATTCTGAAGCTGCAGGACTTCGACTCGATTTTGGGCATGGCATGGTTACATCGGAACCATGCTCAGATAGATTGTCCGTCCAGGAGGATCACGCTAAGGCATGGCGACTCTCATGTTATCGTTGAAGGTATTCAGCCTATCTGCCACCTAGTGTTATCTTCTGTACAGGCTGTGAAGGCCCACAAGCAGGGAGAAGAAGTTTATCTTATCTGCTTCGAGATGTTGGGAGCAGAGATGACTATTTCAGATATTCCGGTGGTCCGGGATTTCTCCGACGTATTCCCGGAGAAATTGCCCGGGCTACCACCTGCTAGAGACTTGGATTTCAGAATTCAGCTAGTACCGGGAGCGAGGCCGGTGTCCCAGGCACCCTACAGGATGGCTCCCAGGGAGTTAGCAGAGTTCAGGACTTAACTACAGGAGCTAGTCGAGTCAGGATTTGTGCGGCCCAGTTCATCGCCGTGGGGAGCTCCAGTTCTCTTTGTGAAGAAGAAGGACGGGTCATTGCGACTATGCATAGATTACCGAGAGCTGAACCGGTTAACAGTCCGCAATACCTATCCTCTGCCTCGGATAGATGAGTTATTTGACCAGCTGCAGGGAGCCTTCTGGTTCTCCAAGCTAAATTTGCGATCCAGTTACTACCAGCTCCGTATCAGGGAAGAGGACATACCGAAGACGGCATTCAGTTCACGCTATGGATTATACGAGTTCACGGTGATGCCTTTTGGGCTCACGAATGCCCCTGCCGCATTCATGAGTCTAATGAACCGTGTATTCGAGCGCTTCTTAGACGGCTTTGTGATTGTATTCATCGACGACATTCTTATATATTCTCGGACTCAGGAGGAGCATACGGAGCACCTAGCGCAGGTCTTGCAGAGGTTGAGGGAGTCCCAGATGTACGCAAAATTTTCAAAGTGCCAGTTCTGGCTGCAGTAGGTGGCTTTACTGGGGCACACGATCAGTGGGGCTGGATTAGCAGTGGACCCAACCAAGATAGAGACAGTAAGGGATTGGCCACGACCGAAGACCGCATCTGACATTCGCAGTTTCTTGGGACCAGCAGGGTATTATCGTAAGTTCGTGGAGGGGTTCTCGAGGATAGCACTCCCCCTCACTTCCTTGACGAAGAAGGACACAGATTTTGTTTGTTTCAGAGTGATGG